>JAYXIM010044502.1:0-12810 GCA_037575425.1 Anastrepha fraterculus | reverse complement strand
TTAGTACTTTTATTTTTGTCTTATTAAAAATTTAGTACTCTTATTTTTGTTTTATTAAAAATTTAGTACTCTTATTTTTGTCTTATTAAAAATTTAGTACTCTTACTTTTGTATAATTCAAAATTTAGTACTCTTACTTTTGTCTAATTCAAAATTTAGTACATTATTTTTGTCTTATTAAATTTAGCCTCAATGTTTCGAGTGCATCGCAACTTGATGCCGATGTAAGTTAAAAAATTTCAATGCCAAATTACTTTCTAATGCCAGTAAAAGTATTTCAATGCACAACAAACCACCTTCTGTTCACTGCTCCTCAGTTAGTTACATCTACTCGTATAGCAATAATAATACGCATCAATTATAGCGCAAAGCATCGCATGCCTCTATGAATCGCCTCTATCAAAAGCTTTAATTGTTCAGAATAATACTTGCTTGTGATTTCTTACAACCATGAAGTAGATTTTAATTAAATGCAACTCCAGTTACATTTCACTGCGAATTAGTATAACCCATTAAATGAGAGCCACCCAACGGTACAAAGGTTCAAATATGTTTTAGTTGAGCGCAAAATTGTGATTGGCTGCACTAATGGCATTCCACTGCATATAAACAAACAACGGCACACACAGGTATACATATATATATTTACAATATGTAAGGACAAATATGAAGGCACACATATATATATATATACACATACATATATACATACACACTTAGTTGAAAAATAAATAATTGCTTTAAATGAATTGGCAAGAAAGTGCAACTGCGCTAATAACAAAATGCATTCATTATGTAAATACATACACACAAATACATATATGTAGATATGTATTTATACCTACCCACATGCACACATGCACACATACACACCTGCACCCCAAAGGAATGATACTGCGCTAATAACAGTCGTTTAAAATTGTCAGTCCACTGCCCATTCAACTGCAAAGCAATCAATTTAATAGAACTGAAAGTGGCAGGTTGCGGCCAGTAATGTGCAAAGTGCAAAAGTTGCCTGACTTTCTGACTCTTCAACGCATGACACGACGTTGCAAAACACTTTGCAAATAATATATAGAAGTTTCGAAAATGTGTGTAAGTGTAACTAGCACACCTGCATGCAAATACAAACTAACACAGAGAAATATCATAAATGTAAAAAATCGCGAAATTCGCGCTTTGCGTGCCCAAGAAATTCAATAAAGCATTCATCTTCATTTCAGCTACTCGTACAGTATAAACCATGTGTGTGTGTGTGTGTGCTCGTATGCAGGTAGCTATGTGTGTGTGTATGTGTGCAAGTATTTTCCTTATATTTATTTTAATAATTTATTTTCGCTATTTGCAATCGCTAATGCTCGTCGCCGATATCTATTACAGAGTAGCCAAACGTTGGAAATGTGGTCATTTGTATGCTGACAAGCGCGGAGCAGCTATTATCGTTAGCTTGCGCTATTATTCTTTGTTCATATGCCTCTACGAGAGGTATCTTTTATATACATATATAGTAGACACATGTGCATGTGTGTATGTAATTATTTTTATTATATATTTTTTCGAGCTTGTCAATCATTGTTGAAATGCAAATTTCGCAAAACAGGATATTGCATTTGAATGCGGGAGGAAGAAGGCACAGAAAAGCAAAAGTGATGAGTGCTTACATCCATATTTATATCAAACTACGAAATTAAATAAAATACGAAAAAACACATTTAAATATGCATGCGTAGATGGCAACTAACGATAATTGCGCCATTGCGTTGGAAATTTTATACAACAGATTGCAATTTTGAAGTTTCTTCAACAAGGCAGAGTTAGTGAGTGAATGGATTTACAGCGAAATAAAAAATTAAATAATCAGACTAAAATTAAAAATAAAAATATCATACTAAAATGAGTTGATTTTGGAGATGTCTAAATAATGAATTGAGCCAATATGAGCTAAGACCATGCAACTCCTTCTGCGTGTAAGAAGGTTCAATGACGGACGAGTATCGTTTCCCCGACAGTCGGTTCTACGTCACCGAAACGCCCCGGTTTTACTAAACATCCGGCCAAGGAATGTCACTCCAGCAGCACTCCCGGTACATGTATGGGGAATGTTTTTCCTACTACAACAACAACAATAAAAGCGTATGAGTGCTGGTGGGGTGAAATCTTCCTTTCGGGCTTTTCCAATTAATATGGATAAGTTTTATGGTGCTGGAAAATAAAGCAATAGCGATTTGTTTAGAAGTTTTTTATTTTTTTGTTTATTTTTTGCGACCAGCTCAAAAGCAGCCAAATTACATAGGTGCCGACCGCCCAATACTGATTCTATCGTACTAATTTCATCGAGTAAAACCTCCAAGTTACGTCTTCAATCAGTTTAATTTATTCAAGGCATTACCTATAAAACAGCTTTCTGCGCGCGAAATCTATGTAAAACATTACTGTGGCTCAAAAAAGGAATGATGGAATTTTTCTGGATGTCATCCCAAATTTTGTATTATGGGGAAAAAATAGGAGACATCTATTTTTTACTTTTTTATTTTGACTCGCGCGCCCATGCTTTGGAAATTATAAAATAATTAATTTTAATTTTTTAATTTTTTTATTTCGATTCAAAAATATAATATAAAAAAATAATAAATAAATAAGAAATATATATTCAACTCTGAAAAATATAAAACAAACATGTTTTTTTTTATTTTGGCTCGTGCCGCCAATGCTTTGAAAATTACCATTTAATACCCATGGAAAAAATACACTTTTTCATAACTTTGACGCTTTGAAAGTTATAAAAAAAATTATTTTTATTTTTTAATGTTTTATTTTGATTCGAGCCGCCAACGCTTTGAAAAATATAAAAAAAATTATTTCTACTTTTTTATATTTTATTTTGAAACGCTAAATTTGACGCTAGAAAAATATAAAAAAATTACAATATATTTTTTTTATTTTGGCTCGCGCCGCCAATATTTTGAAAATTTTCAAAAAAAAAACTTTATTTTTACTTTACTTTTTTTATTAAAATTTTTTTCTTTTGTCTATGAAAATTATAAAATTTTGGTAACATTTTTTTTTAATTTTTTTTCAACTTTTGTTTTTGACTAGTAGCACAAATGCTTTGAAAATAATACAAAAAACACTTTATTTTAATTTTTTAATTGTTTTATTTTGACTTATGTGGCCAATGCTTTTCAAAATGGAAAAAATACACTTTTCCGTAAATTTGACACTTTGAAAATTATAAATTTCTTTTTTTCTTAATTTTTAATTTTGATTTTGGCTTGTGCCGTCAAGGCTTTGAAAATTACCATTAAATTCTCTTCTGTAAATTTTACGCTTTGAAAGTTGAAAAAAAAAAATTATTTTTATTTTTTTAAATTTTTTTTATTTTTGCAAATGCTTTGCAAATTATTACTAAATTCCCAAGGGAAAAGTACACTTTTCCATAAATTTAATATAAAGGGTGGTTAAATTTCAAGAGCTGATTCAAGATGTCGAATGTGAACTACACCTATACGTCAAGCTTTTTCTGCATTTCAATTCATATTTTTCAAGTCCAGACTAACTCAATTTGAATCATGGAAAGATACATAATCGAGCAACAGGCTTATTATGAAAACGGGCAACAGTGAATGACCAATTTTCGAAGAAAATCATCTTCAGTGATGAGGCACATTTTCACCTCAGTGGATTCGTCAATAAGCAGAATTGCCGCATTTGGGCGAATGATAATCCAAGAGTGATTGCCGAAGAACCAATGCACCCACAAAAAGTGACTGTTTGGTGCGGTTTATGAGCCGGCGGCATCATTGGGCCGTATTTTTTCCAAATGAGGCCGGTCAGGCAGTTACTGTGATTAGTGTTCGCTATCGTGAGATGATAACGAACTTTTTATGGCCCGAATTAAAAGATATGGATGTGTACGATATGTGGTTTCAACAGGACGGTGTCACTTGTCACACAGCTAACGAAAATGCGAAAAATTTCATAATAAAGAGAAATGACAATAATTTCCTTAAAAATTGTATTTTATTCAAAATCAACACCGGCCCTTGAAACTTAACCACACTTTAGAATGATTACAGATTAATTCCTCTAGTTATTTCCCTTCACAAATGTCCAAAACAAGAAACTTTATACTTTATTAAAAAAAATATTATAATTTGTACTACTTTTTATAGCGACCCTAAAAACACCCCAAAAGTTAAAAAAAATTATATAATATGCGGAAAAGTACATTTTTCTCTATGAAATTTAATGGTAATTTTCAAAGCATTGCAACGCTTGGTGGTACTGGTAAATACTAAATGAAAAAAAATAAAAAATTAATTGTCTCTTTTGTATGGCCATGGAATAAATTTATTTATGGAGCAGCATCAAGAACTAGAATTTTTGCCTTTTTGGCCAGAGCGAAAGGTTTTAATAGTTGGCTTATCTCCTGCATACGCTGATTTTGAAAGAATTTCTCTAAAATAAAATTTAAAAAAAAAAATTAAATAAAAAATATATAAAAAAAAAATAAATAAATTGACTACTAAAGCAGAAATTCCCTACAACTGTTCTATTGTTAACAGTCAGTACATTTTCAATGCTTTTAAAAATATTAACGTTTACACTTCAGCTAAGCGCACTATGGCGCAAAATTATTCAACGGAAGGATGGCTCAAAAAAGAATGTTTTTTTCTTTCTGAATGCCTTCACCTAAATTTGTAATATGGCTAAAAAGTAGGAGACACCTATTTTTTATTTTTATATTTTTTTATATTCATATTTTGAACGCCAATGCTTTGGAAATTATACAAACAATGCTTGAAAATTAATTTCAATTACTTCAGACTGATTTTTAAAAATTGTTTCCGTTCGCGGCCTCCACATTTTTTATATGGAGGAAATCAGGCAACACCGTCAGCAGAAAAAAATGTCAAAAATCAACGCAATATCAATTTTTGAATCACTTGAGATATGCAATTATTTACAACAAAATTCAATGATCATAAAACTGCATATCCAAAATTTTGCTGAAAATTCTGTTCGAAAAGTCTCAAATTTTGATTAAAAATTTGTCAAATTTGAAAAATTTTAAATTTTTGATGAATTTGAAGATTTTTTAATCTTTGATGAATTTGAAAATTTTGAAATTTTTGATGAATTTGAAAAGCCTAAATTGTTTGATGAATTTGAAAATTTTAAATTTTTGATGAATTTGAAAATGTTGAAATTTTTGATGCATTTGAAAAGTTTCAACTTTTTGATGAATTTGAAAAGTTTAAAATCTTTGATGAGTTTGAAAAGTTTAAAATTTTTGATGAATTTTAAAAATTTTTAATTTTTGATGAATTTGAAAAATTTTAATTTTTGATGAATTTGAAAAATTCTAATTTTTGATGAACTCGAAAAATTTTAAATTTTTGATGAATTCGAAAAATTTTAAATATTTGATGAATTTGAAAAATTTTAAATATTTGATGAATATTTTTTAATCTTTGATGAATTTGAAAATTTAAAATTTTTAGTGAATTTGAAAAGGTTGAAATTTTTGATGAATTTGAAAAAATTGAAATTTTTGATGAATTTGAAAAAATTGAAATTTTTGATGAATTTGAAAAGTTTAAAACCTTTGATGAATTTGAAAATTTTTAAATTTTTGATGATATCGCAAAATTTTAAATCTTTGATGAATTTGAAAAGTTTGAAGTTTTTAATGAAAATTTGCCGAATTTTACAAATTTTGTTTTTTACAAAAGTTTGAAACTTTGCTTTATACGGTTATTTTTGTAGTATGAACCGCATTTTTGTAAAAAAAAAATTCGAATTAAAAATAAATAAATAAATAGTCAGAACTTAGTCCGGCTTAGAAAATAGTTCAACTTAGAAAATAGTCCCACTTTATATAAAAAATTAATTGAAATTGAAAAGTAAATTAATAATTAGTAAAAACTTATCAATATTAGTGTGTGGTGTACATTTTCTTTTGCCGATGTCAGTATGTGTGATTTCTAAAGGGCCCTACCGACTGATGGCGATATAATAAATTTGAACGCAAAAGCTATATTTTGAGTTTTGTTGCCTATTTAATATAAAAAAAGTAGTACATTTTTGTCAAAAAAAACAAATCATAAGGGGTGTTTTTTTTTACAAAATTTATTACTTTTTTTATATTAACTACTTAAATTGCGTCATATTTTTCTTACTTCTTGTGCTCTATTTCTATTTTTAATTCTATTTGTAATCTAAATTTACTCTACTTTTATTTACTTCAGCAATCCCCATATTTTCATAACATAAAAACCTTCATTCTGCCGATTCATTGTTGTCTTATTACGTGTAGTATTTCTGCACCAGTCTTTTGTGCTTGTATTTTTTATTTTTTTTTTTTCCTTCTGTTTTTTTTTGTGCTTAAATTTGTGTAAGCCTTTGTCGCCAATTTCAGAAAAAACAAGAACTTCATTAATTTGCACTTACTTTGTCTGCCTTTGCTTTTATGCAACGCTGTGTGCTCCAAACAAAATTTGATATTTTTAAAAATCCGTAAATTAAGTTGCGTGCAAAAATTCTCAACACGTGTTTCTCTGCTCCTCTGTCACCGGCTGCTTTTTGCTCAATCGATGCTGCTTGGCTGCCAAACTCTTTTCTTTAACTAAAAAATCGTCAAATTCTTCAGTTTATTGCTTTGTTTTTATTTATTTATTTGTTTTTTTTTTCAATTTTACTACCCGTTTGTGTAGTTTCGCTTACTTCGCAGTTCTCTGCAGAATTTTATTGCTCTGTAATCGAGCAGTAGAAATCTCAGATTTCACACACAAAAGACTATGGACACAAACTTGTTTCTTCTCAGTTAAGTTGTTTGTATGTATGTAAGCTGCGATTTGTTATGCTTTAACTAGCTTGGTAACACACGCCGTGCCGTATTCCTCTTTTGTATGTTTTGTAATATTTTGATGGAAACTTTTACTATTTTTGGTGAATAAATTTTGTTCGCAAAATTCTTAGCCGAAAAAATCCAAACCAGTTGAGCAAAAAAAATTACATAAAATGTTGCAAAAAACTTTGAGAACGCGAAATTCACTTTTTTTTTTGTAAAAAAAAAACACAAAAAATTTGCAAAAACTTTTTTATTTTGTGATTTTTTTAATGTTATCGAATTTAATTTCGATTTTTTTATTTACCATTAGATAAGTAAATATTGTGTTTTCCTTTTTGTTGTTTTACTTTATATGTTCGTACTTCCGGCAACAGCGAGTTTCACTATGGTTGCTAATTTTCTAAAGGTTTTGCCAAAGTAATTTGGCTTTATCAAAAATATTGAAATTAATTTATTTTACTTTTGCTAACCGCACTCGAATCCACAACTCGTTAAATTCTTTTGAATATTCCGACATCAACGGCGAGACCACAGCTGCACTTGTGTTACGTTTAACCGTCCAAATCGTACTGAAATGACGGACATACAATTTCCATAAGCTCAACCGACGGCGCCGTTGCGTATTTCGAAATGCTTGGAAATCACTCAGCCAAGCCACTTATACTCAATGCTACAGTTGATGAGCTCAAACGCAACTAGCAGCAGCGCAAACGTCAAACGTTGACTTGAGTATTTTTTTTTTTGTTACTTTTCTGGCTTTTCAGACTTTGCGCCAAGCACCAAGCACCGAGCCTGCAAATGCTTTGATCAGCATAAAAATGGTCTCGAATGATTGAGGAAAAGTGGAGAGACATAGAAAATTTAAATTTATATACAAACTAAATTTAAAGAAAATAATTTTAATGCAATATTAAATGATTAATGAAAAGTGGAGAGACGGAATGAGAGATATAAATGGGCATTTTAAATTGAAATACGCATTAAATTTAAAAAATATAATTTTAATATTCGTTACTAACTAAAAAATTTGGACTATTATGCCAAAAAAAAAAACAAACAAAAACAATTATAAAAAAATGAAAAAAAAAATTAATTACTCACAAGAGCTGTCAACTACCTTTTGTAGCGAAGTAGCGAACTTTGCAACTATTTGTTTGTAGTTGTACACAAGCGCAAGCTCAAGCGCACAAAAATTCATTTCTCATACAGTGGAGCGCTTTCTGCAAAGAGTTGGACTTTGCCAAACAGGTGGCATGCAAAGGCAATAAACTCATTGCTGCAGTCGACCAAATGTCACTACCAAAACTACTTAACGCAATATATTTCTGTTTTACACTCTCTCGCTCGCTCGCTCTCTGTACTTCTTTGAGTGCGCTTTCGCTCTCGCTGTGTGTGGTGAATTTTTCCACCATTGGTTGAAAGAAGAGTGGTTCTTGCTGTTAGCAGGCCACAAATTACTATGTGTATTTGTATTTGTATTCCTGTTTTTATTTGTTTGTGTTTTCTGCATTGGGCGTTCGTAGTTTTATGCGGAACCCCTAGGCGTATTAGTGACCTGTTGCAAAGTCCGAAATCAATAAAAATGTACGCAATAAATTATGAATTATGTGAATATGTGTGTATTTACACAAATACATTTGTACATAGTGCAGTTAGTTCAGCTCAATCAGCATTGAGAAATACACTTGCACATGCATGCATGCCTGTGTACGCGCATGTGTGAATAAATTATTCTTAATTGCGGCAATACTGTGCTGACTCGTGGAAAATTGATTCGATTTAAGTCGATGAAATTATATTCCAACTATGTTTGTAATGCAACAGTTAGTTAACTGGTAGTAATTGATAAAAACTTGTGTAATCAAATAGAGAGCAAAGTAAGAAGCAGATTTGTTTAAAATTTATTTATTTAGGTATTTAATATTTTCGTTTTAGTTATATGTATTGCAAATTTTGACACCTTTTACTAGTATATTATGGTTATATGAAGGTTACTGAGCAAAAAGGGTGCTGTAATACTCAATTTGGATGCAGAATTAATTTAGAATCAAAGCTCAGAAAATTTTGAAATTGAATTCGAATTTTGATGTAGTACTTGGTTTTGTCCCAAATTTTACAAATTTAGGTGGCTTGAGAGGCAACTTTGTGACATTAGTAACTATTAAGGTACACGTAGAGTTGTAGCTTATCACTAGAAAAAGAATAATTTTTTACTCTTATTTTGGTAAACTGAATTGGGTTAAAAAATATAATTCTAAGCCCTAGATTAAAATTGAGGGAAGAAGTAAAAAAAACTATACACTTACAGTACCAGCCAATATTCTCTAATGTTAGCGATAAATATAATTTCATACTAATATACGTTACTAATGTAATCAGAATCAAGTAACAAGCATTGTTCTATCGTGTTAGATTGTACAAGGCAAATGTCAAAGATGACATAAAAAAAGTGGCGCCAAGTATTTATTCCTTACTGACATCTATGATATTTATAGTCCAATTAGCCTCAATCGCCCATTGCCCTCAATGTGGAAAAGATCCAAGCTAACAGTTTAATATAATATTAATAATACAGTATAATCCTATGTAGCCGACAAATTGTGTGACAATGGGTGTGAAACTTTGGTGAAAATATGTTGAATTTCTATTCTTGTTTATTTTATAGAATTTTGGATTTATAAGATTTTTGTAAGAAAATGCACTAGGACTCCATAAAAAATTATTAAACTTAAATAAAAAACAAATAAATTTACAAAACTTGAGAGCAAATATGTGAGATGGAAAAATTGCACCTAAAGTGGCCACACAATTTATTCCTACACCCTGCTTGGCACGTGAAAATTTTAGCTTTGTGCAAAATATTTGCTGTGACAATATATTTCTTTTGGGTAACTGTAAAAATGTTACATTCCTAAAGAAATGCCGCGAGCAAAACTCTCGTTATTTCAACTCACACTGAAGGATTCCGGCGAAAGCAGGCAGACGTAACAAAAAGCTGCAAAACATTTATTCGTACACTCAGCTCATGATATTGTTGCTGCAAAAGTAACAGTAAAAACCGTTTGTGTTTTGCTGAAAACGAAATAACATTTTGAGAAATTACCAACGCCAACTCGGAAAAAAATAGTTTCGAGAAAAACACGGTTAACGCGCTTATACCAGGGCGTCGTACTCCAAACCGGTCTCGTTTTAAAGGACGTAACGTAACGTCTAACCTACAATGAATTTCAATATAAAAATTTGCAAGAAGTATAAACTATCATAACATAAAAAAATCGATTTTTTCGAAATTGTAGACCAGAAAGGTGCCTTAAAACTCCACCTCAATCACCGGATCTGAACCCAACTCAGCATAGCTGGGAGCGCTTAGAAAAGAGAATTAGAAAGCACAAAATAACATGAAAGGCGTCATTAAAGACAGCTTTAAGTGTTGAGTGGGAGAAAATTGCAGCTAATGAAACCCAGGTATTGGTAATAAGTATGCATCGACGTTTGGAAGCAGTTATTAAAGCTAAAGGCGGCTCAAAAAAGTACTAAATACTCGTTCTTTTCATAATTTGTTTAATAAAATTGGGTATACACTCCACGTTTTTTTCGTGGATCAAATCATATTTGTCCAACAGGCACTGCGTTGTAGCCGTTGATAATTCGACATCCCGTGCATTTATTGCGTCCTCTGGTGTCCCACAGAGAAGTATTCTAGGACCCCTTCTCTTCATACTTTTTATTAACGATATTGGTTCTTGCTTTTCGTTTGCAGAACACTTGTTGTATGCTGATGATCTAAAAATATTTGCGGTCTTAGTGACTCTGAAAAGTTGCAAGCTGACTTGCACAATGTTCGGAATTGGTGCTATTTAAACCGATTGTCACTAAATATTAGCAAATACTTTCACGTAAAATATGCTAAATCAAACAATACTTTGCATACTTCGTATAGTATTGCTGGCTTCCCTTTGCAATCCGTTGAGGAAATTAAAGACTTAGGCGTTATTTTCGACTCCAAGCTGAATTTCACCAGCCATGTTAACCATGTCATAAGACGATCATATGCGATGCTAGTATTCGTACGCCGAAATTGTTCTGCATTTACTAACCCATACACTCTCAAAACATTGTATTGTGCTTTTGTTAGATCAAGATTAGAGTATGCGGCTATTATTTGGAGACCGTACCAAATAGGTCTGTATAATCGGATTGAGAGAGTTCAGAAAGTATTTCTTCGTTTTGCGCTTCGATCTTTAAACTTTTCTGAACCTGTACCATCGTACCGCTCTCGATGTTTATTGATTGACTTAAAACCTCTTGATAGCAGACGATCTATTCTATCGTGCTCATTTATTATTCGTTTCATTTCTGGATCTATTGATTGTCCTTCCCTTTTAAGTAAAATTCAATTTAATATGCCCAATATGAGGCTCCGACAGTACGAAACCTTTAAAATAGGCTTCTCGAGAACCAACTATGGGGTGAATGCTCCGATTCCTAGGGCATGTGCAGATTTAAATATGTTTTTCAATTCTTCCGGTGCTGATTTTACATGGCCGTATGGGATCTTAGTCAATCATCTTAAATCGTTCTTTTCTTAGTAACTACTAAACTATTGTACATTAGCTTAATATAGTCTGTAAGAATGTATCCATTTAAAGACAATAAATAAAATAAAATAAAAAATAAAATAAAAATAAAAATATTCCTTATATGGCTATATACGAATAATATTTTTGCATAAAATTGTGCCTTATTTCGTTATTCCCTTAAGTTCTCTTATTCCAGAAATGAATTTTGAAGTTTTTGTTCCTTAAATATTGAATAAAAATGTTATTTTTTACGAATATATTAAAATTTTGGTCTTTTGTATAAACTGTGTTAAGTATCAAGTGTAACCGTTTGTAATCTGTGAGTGTACAAATAAATTGTGTAACCACTGTACGTGGTAAGAGATGTCAATGACATTTAAAGTTCTGGCATTTGTCTAAATTGTTGGCATTTCTCCTTTTTTTTGGTTCGCCATCTTTAATATTTAAATGAAATGTTACCCGTTAGAGTTGTTGACTGATTAGGAGGTGTGTTTGTTGGTCGATCACATATAGTGTAGATTGTGCTCTGTTGCTAACCCTTTGCGCTTCGCAATAAATTTAATGCATTTTTGCACCCAAAATGCAAACCTTTTTCAGTTTGATGTTCGTTTCATTTTTTAATTTGAAGCTAACTAAATTTAAAGCTAAATAAAATATTTATAATTAAAAAAAGGCTAAAAAGGGCCACTCTGAGAAGTTGTTAGTGCTATTGAAAATTTGTATGTTTCGTAGACTACGAAAAAGCATTTGACATTGCCCAACATTACAAATTGTTCAATATTTTAAGATCTCTGAATATCGATGAAAAGGAAATCCAAGCAATTGAAAATTTATATTACCACCAAACAGCGCATATTTTAGTTGATGGTGATCGCACTGAAGACATACCGATTTCGAAAGGTGTTCGACAAGACTGCATACTCTCTCCACTGCTCTTTAATATTTACTCCGAAAGCATATTTCAGGAAGCATTAGAAAACATTGGAAATGGTAACAGAGTAAATGACGTCATTATAAATAACATCAGGTACGCCGACGATGCAACTCTACTATGTGACAGCTTGGCTGGCCTTCAAAACCGGGTCGACAAAGTTGCAAAGCACAGTCAACTATACGACCTCAAAACCAACATCAGCAAAACTAAATACATGGTTGTTAGCAGAAGAAATATTGCACATAAAACAACACTTATTTAACAATCAACAATGTGATCCTGTAGAAAAAGTAAATAAACTTAGATACCTTGGTTTCCTTCTCAACGAAAACTGGGATGTATCAACAGAAATAAGATGTCACATCGAAATGGCAATATCCGCTTTTCTTAAATATGGCAAAGTTCTTAAATGTCGCGACTTCAATCTTCAACTAAAAATGCGC
>JAYXIM010044501.1:0-17637 GCA_037575425.1 Anastrepha fraterculus | reverse complement strand
AATATGAACATTTGCAACTCATATTGCAGGGCAAGATTGAAGGAAGAAGAGGTATCGAGCGTAAGAAGTTTTCTTGGTTGAGGAACATAAGGTAGTGGACCGATATACAACGTGTGGGTCCCCTCTTGGAAGCAACTAGAGACCGCGAACTATTTTCAAATATACTTCAAAATTTAAATTAAACAAAAAAAAAATGTAAAAAAAAATTTATTAAAAAGTAAATACATATCCAAGTAGTCACAACTTAGCGACTATCCCGCAAATGGCTTAAGGGGTTATATACAGTTATTATAAAACTTTCTTCTTTTGTATAAATTGTGCAAAGTATCAAGTGTAATTGTTTATAAACTGTGAGTGTACGAATAAATTGTGTAACCAATGCATATAAGGTAGATATTTTTAAATTATCGTATTGTTAATATTTTCTTAATATTATTGTTTTTTAATATTTCATGCATTTTAATTAATTTTATTTATTCTCATTAGGCTGCTTTGCAGCTTTCCCTCCAAGCAAAATAGGTTGCCTTCAATTAGCAATTTCAATAGATTATTACTGTTTATCGATGGGATCAAGGGGTCAATAGCAATTATTAAACCCGACACGCATATATGCATCAAATAAATATACACAATCAGTTGCGCTACATACAAAGAGGGAGAATAAAGTGAGTGCTAATTGTGCTTTCCAAGAACCACCTACGGAATACGAAAGCAATTGGACTTTGATTTGCAGTTAAAAGTGTAGTCTTCTAGAGAGTTATTTCTACTGCTGTGAAGTGATTTATATAACTAATGCAACAACAACATTTATAGCTACTAAATAACAATGCCTTAGTTTCTATAAAAACTGGCGTGTTGCTGTCTGAAAGATGTGATAATGAAAAAAAATTGGCAAATAAAGGGTATTTCTTAGGCTTTGATTTGCGAATAAATATTTTAAGGCTTAAGGGTAGTCAGAATTTTCAAAAAAAGTAGAATATCTTAAAAATATTGTGTGAAAATTTGAAGTGAATCCGACAAACACTTTTCGATAAATTATTTTCAACATTTAACAAAGGGCGCTCGGCAAAACTTTATATGCGTTTTTCCCAAAACTATGTTTTTTGGACAGGTGATCACTGTAACTTAAAAACATCTTTTGGCAGATTTCAATAAAATTTATACTGCTTTTAAAAAACATAGAAAACTTGTACCTAATCGAAGAATTTTTTTAAATTTCATTTTTTAAATTTTTTAAACAATTAACTGTCGCTCAATTGACTAGCAAAAAAAAAATTATTGAAAATCATAATTTTTTCGGGCCTCTGACTACCCCTAATTCCTTAAAAGAGGTTCTGTCTACTGAATGTGATAGAGAAAGCCGAGGAATAACATTTCTATTTATATCATTTTATAATTAATTTTATTACTAGGACTAATTTTTTGAAGCATATTAACTATCCAAACTATTTGGGTGGGTATTTTCCAAAAGAAATTGTGAAAAGGAAACAGAAAAAAATCATGTAAGACGAATCTGCAAAGGTTGATGTATTTTAAAAACTCAAGTCTAAAAAAAAAAAATAAAAAACACCAAAAAAATTCTAATAAATACTTGAGCTTACAAAATCAAGCATGAAAAGAAGAAAAAAAAAATAAAAATATTCAGTTTCACGTTAACTGTTTACGCTATTACAAAGATTATTATTATTAATACTTGTTGAAGTCCAATATTCGTATTAAAAAAAAATTAACCTGTCAGCAGTTCACCATTTATAGTCTAAATGAATCGAAAGTTGTCTGCTCAGTTTGGCATGAAGGTGAAGAGGCAATGGACGTTGATATTTTCGCTTTCTATTCATTTGCTCCGTGACAAGGTAAAAGTGATATAGGGAAAAACAAAAGTGCTAAAATATATGACAAAAAAATGCAGGGTGATTCAATAAGACCTCATATTTTTTTATAAATAAAACACAAAAAAATTGTACAATTGATTTTTTTACTTTCGTTTAGTTTCGTTTTTCTTCTTTATTTTTCCTTTAGTTTTTTAGCATATTTTTTAGTCGATGGCATTTATATATAAAACACAGTATCCGTTCAATGTACACCATAAAAAAATTTTGAAATTTGAATTGGTCGAACCAAGGAGCACCAAGTGATTTGATGGCTCCTAAAACACTCAGGCTAAAGAGCCCATTGTATTTAGAGCCCCAGACCCATTGTATTTAGAGCTCCAGAAGGAAGGTAGATAGTCAAGGAGGGAAGGAGAAAAGTATCAGAGAAAGAGATAGGAAAGAATGGAGACAGAGACAGAGATAGTTAGTCCTGTGAGAATTTTCCAGCTTCTTTGGTAAATCTGTAAATATCCTCCAGTTTTAGAGAACGAATATTACTCGTACTCATTCTCACGACATCGGAACGCACAACTCATAGCCTTGCTCTAGCAAAGGCAGGACACTCACAGAGAAAGTGTTCGGCGCTATCCGTCTCCTCCAAGCAAGACAGACACATTGGGTACTCGATGATTCCAATGGTGGTCGTATGCTGACCCCATGGGTTGTGTCCTGAAATAATATCGACCATTAACCGAACGCCTATTTTCCAAGTTTGAGTAGAAAGTTTGAAATCAAACATTTTTCAAAAGATAGCGCTACAAATTCTTTTTATTTATAACTGAAATTTTTTCTATTGAATAAAAGTTGTAGCTTAGATATGAACAGGACAAACTTCTATGTTAGGGTCAATAATTAAAGAAACATAATGACATTCTAACACCCTTGCCACGCGTGCCACTAAGTGTTATCTTATAAAAGGCATCTGCCATTCGAAGACACGCGCAACAAACTGAAGCCGAAGCTCATTTCTAACCCGACAAGGTTGTGACAGCAGCATTAAAATTATTAGGAAACTTTGTTCGGCTATTAAAGGCAGACCAAACTATTATTATTTTGCTTTTTTTGTTTTAATATTTTATGCATGTCAGCTTTGAGTGTTATTCGAATAATGAATTACTTAAGTTATTCTAATACCTTTAAACCCTGTAGAAAAGCTCACTCAGTTGGCCAAATAGAGCAACAACAAATCTTCATGAAGAAATATAGATAAAATAAAACAAATTTTTATTTAAAAAGTCACCTAATTAATTACCCTAGAGAAAGAGATCTACTTTGTCTATATTTCCTGCTTATCATCTGATTCCTATCACACAAGTTCTCAATTCACCATATGCGACTAGTTGTAAAGGGGAAAATGTCCCATGAGTTCATTCGCATACACACATACATACATACAAATGTAGATGAGAGTTCACAAGTGCTTACGTAGTTTTTCGCAGCGAAGGGTGAAGTAAATAAATATAATAACCCGCACTCCCATTCGTATGTGCGCATCGCCAATAGGCGTCAGGTGATTTTCGTCGCACGCATACATACATACTACTGCATACATAGCTAGCGACATATATTTACGGAGCCTATTTGAATGTCATTTGCTTTAATTTCGCCCATTAAATCCCTTTGCAACAAACATTTTTAGAAGAGTACTTTGCCTTAACAATTATATCTAGATTTTAAAGGCAACACAAACACATGGCATTTACACTTTGTGCTTCATAAAAACTAATACACATAAAACACTCATTAAAACTTAAAACACGTGGAATATTTTCTAATAAAGTAATAACCTGTAATTACAACTTCTGTAATATTTTCCTGATAGGAACTTTAATTAAATGGGCGTAAGACCAGAAAGGATGAGCAACAGTGCGTGAATCCAGCGAATAGCAGCCAAAATTCTTCGATGGGAAAATGCCACTTTAACGCATTTTGAGCGAAATCATTTGCACAATTGGGCAGGAAGCCAAATATTGCTGAGAATTCACTATATGAAAGACATCATCGAGAATATCGAAAAAGATAAAGATTTAAAAGTGCCAAGCTGAAGGCGTGAAATGAGTTAAGAATCCTAAAAAAATTCAATCATTTACAGAAGTAAAAACCCACCCTTGAATTGCCCGTGAATAATGCACTTGGGGTATTTAGACTTAACATACCCCCACATATGAAAGTCCAAAGGTGTGATTTATTTCGGACTTGGTGGCCAATCCACTGCTCCGAGACGGGAGATAAATCGCTCATCGAAACAACGACTTAGTAAATCCATTGCTTCAGGGGCTGCATGGCAAGTAGCACCATCTTGTTAGCGTCAAGAATGTTCTGGAGATCACGATATCTTCAAATTCCGGCATCAAAAAGTCGTTTATTATGGCACGATAACATTAGCTCTTCACTCTTTCAAGAAAGGTGGGCCATTGATTCCTCCAGCCGGCCGCACCAAACGCTTGTTTTCAATGGATCTATTGGCTGTTCTTGAGTAGCATCGGGTTAATCTTCAGCCCCCATACGCAAGTTTTGCTTATTGACGTAGCCATTAGGCTTGCTGAAAAAAATTCGAGTCCCAAAATGCGGATCTTCGGTTAGTTATTTAAGCGTTCAACGACTGAAATTACGACGCTTTGGAAGATCGGTCTGCTTCAAATCTTCGACAAGCAGTATTTTATACGCTTGCAAACCAAAATGTTTGCGTAAAATCGCCCTCTTAAGGTAGGCAATAAGATAGGGCAAGTGGTTGAGATCGGCGTCGAATCGATTCATCCGGGACTTCGGTAAAACTTTCATTTACAGCAGTAATATTATCTTCACTTCGGGCTGTACGTGGTCTAATAGGTCGAGTATCACACAATAATATTCAGTTGCTCTCAGTTTTGCCGATGGTTAGCCGAATAGTGCGTTCGATAGGACGGTTTTGTACACCATAAGTTGGCTTGAGCGCGCGATGAACACTTTTCACAGAGCGTCGATTTTCGTAACACAATGTTACGATTTGTAAACGTTGTTGAGGTGTAAAACTTTCCATGGTGAAATGGCAATAAATACTGAAAAAATACTGTATTTAATCCAACAGTAGTCATGCATAATCTGTCAAAAAAACCTAGCTCCAATCTGATCACCCTTTATAAGGACAATTTTTTGCATATATGGCAACCATATGTAAAAATATGTTTCATACAAAGTGGTTCACCTAACTGTAGCGCGTTATTGATTTTATAATACATTATTTAACTATCATTTGAAATTAATCTTAATTTCTGGGATATGTGGCAACTCTATTTAAAAATATTTCTTAAGTTGAAATGCCAAAATTGCAAATGGTATTTAACTTTCATATATACTGTAATTATTTTTCATTTGTTAGAAAGCTGGCAACCCTATTCAAAAATAAGTAAGTATTTATAATTCAGAGGCTTCCATCCCATCTATTGTGTTTTATTCAAATCACTAACGGCTTCTGTAGGTTTAGCCTCCAATCTGACCACCCTTCATAAAGACAATTTTTTGCATATATGTATGTATGGCAACCCTATGTAAAAAAATGTCCCGTACGAAATTTTTTCAACCAACTTTAGCGCGGTATTAATTTTATAATACCAGCATTTAAAATTAATTTAATTTTTTAAGATATGTGGCAACTCTATTTAAAAATATTTCTTAAGTTAAAATACCAAAATTAACTGGCAATTAACTTTCATATATACTGCAATTAGTTTTCATTTTTTTAGAAAGCTGGCAACCCTATTCAGAAATAAGTAGGTATTTATAATTCAGAGTTGCCCATCACATCTATTGGGGTTTATTCAAATCTCCAACGGCTTCTGTGGGTGTTTTCTTTATAACAAAATCTGTTATTAGCGACTGGTTTTTGCTTTCTCGAGTTGTTTATACAAGGTGGCACAAAATTAAACACCCATAATTAGTCATATTTGACAAGCGCTTGGAGAGCGTAAAGATTTCTATTGTACAAGAGCGAAAATTTCGTGTAAAAAAATGTATTAATGTTGCAAATTGAGTAAAAGATATTTAAAACATTTTTCGTCACATTTCATTCCATATCTCGAATGCATTTCGAAATGTTTTCCCCCATTGAAGCATTTACATTTTTTCCAAATTAAGTAAAGCACGAAAAGAGACGCACTATTCATATCAGTGTCGGCTCTCATTTGCATAGTGACGCATTTATCATTGTATTGATGCAAAGATCAGCTTTTCAATTTCTTACATTTTTTAATGTATCTTCTTTGCTTTATTTCTCGGCTCGATGGCTCCATTTTACGGCAGCATGATTTAGTCACTCCTATCAAAAAAAAAAAATGTTAATGTTGGGGTTTTTACATGAAACTCAGCAACTGATAGCAACTGATATTACGCTATTTCGCCATTTCGCCATTTACGCAATAACTGTGCATTTTGCGGCGAACTCGTATAGTGAAATTTGTTGTTTTCGGTTTATTTTTCAAGCACACACAAACAATTCAGAGAATGTAAACAAAGGTAGTAATTACTTAGTAATGAAAATATTTTCTTCAAAACCCAAGGTATTTACATACATATATGCATGTACATGTGTGTACATATGCTTTATATATAGATGTGTATAGGTCTGTATGCTCGTAAATTAAAAACTGCAGCAATCACAAAATTTAACCCATAACAACACCAGCTTTGATCGCAGTCACTGCAGTTGAGCAAGTGAGAGCAGTGCAGAGGAACATTTACACGCATACGTACATGCATATGAATATACACAGAGACTAAGCGAAGAAGCGCAGCCGACACCTGTGGTTGGTTGTTAACCTTGAAGGGGCAACATTGCTGCTCCAAATGTTTTTTACTGCTTTTACTACAGAGAGCGCACATGCATGCCTACATGTATGCATATACTAGTACATATATTTTTCGTAGCTACTCTCGAATTCGCCCACGAATAAGGCAACTAATTTCGGTGTTCCTATTTTTGCCGCTGCATCCATTGTTTACTGCTTTTTGTACAATTTAAATTTTGTTTATGACTGCCAAAATACCGACATACATACAAATTGCGAAAAAAGCAAAGCAGACTACCAAGCGTATTAGCAAAAGCAATTGCATTTTTATGGTTGTTATTCACTAATTTATGTTTTCTGCTGATTTGACCGATTTGACTCAACGGTCTGCCAGTGCTACCAAGCCCCTTCATGCGTACATGCATGCATACATAGGTATGCATATGTACATCGCTGCATACTCATTCTTCACATTTTAGCAGCTATAGCTGTGCTATATCTTCGTGCATTTGTGTGTGGAAAAATTTCGAAAAATTTACGCTGAGAAAAATCTGCTAGGAAACAAATGTGGGCATGCATAGATATTTACGGGCAGAGTTGCAAAAGTTTTTCCGGTCCATTTTGTAAAGCACCTTTTGTTGCGCCTCATTTTAGTTGCCGTCTCGCCTTAACGGTAACTAATTTGAAGTTATAAATTATGCACATGCGTATGTGCCGAGGTGTGCGTAAGAAAATCACACGCATTGTTTGCGAAGTATTGTAGCCGGCTTTGGCTTTAGCACGCAATAAGTGCGTTTGTAGGTCGCATGAATACGATCGATTTGTTGTACAAAAAGACGAGCTGTCCTCAAGCTGTCGCTTTACTTGAAAGTAAGTAGATTTATTTACAAACAGTTAAGTGGTAAGAGACTTCGCCACAGGCTGTAAATAAATTTCTTTATACAAACGTTGTTTTTTTTTTCAGATGCGAAAAAACTAACTTTATTACAGTTATTTTGTTATATTTGACAGACACGAATGGGTTTTGGTACTTATAAAACGCAAAAAACAAACAATAAAAAATTAAGATGCGTTTTGACTCAGCAATCATTTAAACTCGAAAATGAGTCATCAAGTAGTCCTCACTTGCAGCCTTTACTCTCATAACCATGTCGGATCGCATGCAGCAAGCCCTTACAATAATAAACAAATGGTGCACGGAAAAAGGGCTTCCCATTAACCCATCCAAAACAGCACTTGTACCGTTTACTAGGAGAAGGAACATAAATCTCAAATGTCCGACCCTTAATGGAACAACACTTCAACTCTCGACAGAAGCGAACTATTTTGGCGTCAGTCTTGGCAAAACGATTACGTGGAATTCCCATATTGAGAGAGTTACTTCAAAAGCCACAATGGCATTCTTTGCCTGCAAAGGCTTTTTGGTAAGACATGGGGACTAAACCCTAGAATGACCTTCTGGACATTCAGCACAGTTGAGAAACCCATAGTCACTTATGCATGCTTAGCATGGTGGCCCAAGGTCAAGCAAAGAAAGACAGCAAACGAATTAAACAAACTGCCTCGCCTGATATGTGTTGGTATTACAGGGGCAATGAAAACTTGACCCGCAGATGCATTGGGTGTGCTCCTCAACATACCACCGCTTCCAATCTTGATTGAAAGGGAAGCTCGCTCGAGTGCTTTAAGGTTAAAAGGTATATCTGAACTTAAAAGAGGGGATATGAAAGGACATTTAAAGATCTTGGAAGACTTCCTACATAGTCCCATTCTTCATAGGGATGATATACTATCACCCAAACCAATATTCTTCAGGAACTTCCAAGTTATAATTAATGAACGTACAGACTGGAGAACTAACTCTATCACTTTCAAACCTGGCCCCAGCTATGGTTTACTGATGGGTCCAAATTGGAAAATGGTAGAACAGGGGTAGGAATCAATGGGCTTGAATTCAAAAAATCGATTCCGATGGGACTCTACCCAACAATATTCCAGGCAGAAATACATGCCATTGAAATATGTGTGAGAGAATGCCTTAGCAGGAAAATAAGAAGTACTCACATCTACATACTTTCAGACTCAAAAAGCCCTTCTATCAACAACTATCACCTCTAAATTGGTAAATGATTGCTTAAACCTTCTCAACACGTTAGAAAACCTCAACATTGTAACACTAGGCTGGATTCCGGGACATGAAGGACATGAGGGAAATGAAATGGCTGATGACCTTGCAAAACAAGGAGCAAATATGCAACTTACTGGTCATGAGCCTTTCTGTGGACTCACAAAAGGCCACATTAATGAATTTCTTAGGAAATGGGAAGAAAGAAAACTTGCCGCACACTGGCTAAACTGTGCCGGTCAGCGTCAAGCCAAACTATTCCTGAGTCCCAACAAAGGAATAACTGACAAGTTTCTCTCACTAAGCAGAGTAGATCTGCGTCTTTTAACAGGATATCTTACAGGTCACTGCAGGAATCATCTAAATAATATTGGTCTATCTGAGGCCAATGTCTGCCGCTTTTGCGAAATGGACATAGAAAGCTCAGAACATGTGCTTTGTGAATGTCCTGCGTTGGGCAGACAGAGACTTCATCACCTTGGTGGTATCGTAGTATCTCCATGCAATCGTTGGAACAACAAACCTAAAATTGTGCTAAAATTTTTAAAAAGCCTAAAACTCTAGGGTTACAAAAATAGGCCTTTCACAATAGATCAGCTCTGGTCGCAGTGCGTAATGGCCTTCTAATAATAATAATATCCTCAAAAGGCGCCTCTTTAAGAGTGCGTAATGAGGGTGTTTTTCTTCAATGCACCTCAAGGTCATACACCAAATGGGTTTTTGCATAGCTCCCTGATCAAAAAGTTCCCGGAACAACCGCCAGGTGACGGTCTAAGTCAACTGATTTGAGTTACGATTTTTTTGTTTTTCTTTGGTTACCACATCTGTGATTAACATCCAAATACATCCAGAAACATGCAAAATTGTATCGCCTCTGGTTGATATTTGTAAAAATCTACCTCTACACTTGCTTTCGAATTTTTACGGTTTTTAAAATGGATTTGATGATGATTGATTTGCCTTCCCCTTAAAGATCACACGTGACTACTGTCAAACTAAATACATTATTTTTTTTAGCATTAATTGGCATTTCACTGAAAGACTTACGCCTCAACAAGGATTATGAATCGTACGATTCTATTACGAAAATCGACAGCCTGTGAAAAGTGTTCATCGCGCTCAGGCCAACTTATGGTGTTCAGCAATGAGGCCCATTTTTGGCTTAATGGCTACGTCAATCTTTAGGCTGAAGAGCAACCCGAAGCCATTCAAGAAATTGCCGAAAATTGAAGCCCGTGATTTCCAAAAAATTTGGCTCCAACAAGACTTGTCGCTACTTGCCATACAGCCCGTGAAGCAATGGTTGTACTGCGTCGTTGTTTCGGTGAGCAATTTATCTCTCGTTTCGGATCAGTAGACTGGCCACCAAGATTGTGTGATATCACACCTTTGGACTTTTATTTGTGGGGTAAGTCTAAATGCTTTATGTATAAACCAAATTCGATTGAGACATTGGAAGCCAACCTTACTAAAGTTATTCACAACCAGATACCGACCGAAGTGCTCCAGCGAGTCATTCAAAATTGATGTTTACTTCTAAATTGATCACCCTTTATATGAGTCTCGCCTTAATATTGTATAGGTAAGACGATTTTTCGAGCGCTCCGAATATGTTGGCTTTTGAAGTAACAACTAAATACCACAGAGTATTTCAGTTTTAAGCATCTTTTATAACCACTTTTAATATTTTTAATTTTTTTATACGAAAATTTTGTATTTCCACTCGTAAGGCATATTTTATTTAAACATCATTAATATGTGGTTGTACAAAGTTCAGCTCCGTTCGAATTCAGAAATTGTTATCTTTTTTCAACTTGTGTTGTTGTTCATTTTATTTATTTATTAGCTGCTTTAAGCGAGCCAGTCAGCTCTAATAAAGTTCCAGTAGTTCTCAAGAGCAGCTGGCTGGCCCCTTTGTCCTAAAACTACACAATTCTTACTAAGGGATATATGTATATTCTGTTTCTTTAAAAGAAAATTATTTCTGGTAGCTATTTGCTCCTTAGGATCAGTATATTTAGAAAGCTAAATATGCACGCCGATACGGCTTGAAAAGCAAAATGATGCATCTCTTTGTATTTCTTGTGTTGTTCAGTATATTCAAAGGATCCAGTACTAAAATAATGAGAATTGGATCACCGAAATTTTTTTGATTCCAATTCGGAACAGATTTTCCACAGACAACTGGCAATTTTGTCTAAAACTTGTTTCATCTTAACAAATTATGATTTTGGTCTTTAAGAACTATTAAGGCGGCAAAAAAATATGTTTGCTACAGGTTGGAGAGTGTTCAAATAGAGTTCAGTCAAAGCGAATAACAAAATTTGAAATAAAATTCCTACCTTCTCGTTTAAGATCGTGTTAAATTTCCGCTGAATCAAGTCCCAAGAGCTTGCGATTTCTCTCATAAACGTCCTCAACTCACACTCAAAACTATTACACATACATAAGTATTACCCATACATATATACGTATGTATGTATATTAATTAAGAATATAATAGCTTGCTAGTATTATTAATTGTTTTGTTAATCTCCCTATAAATTTCCAATGTAATTGTGTCTGATTGTAAACCATTTGTATAACCTTTGCATCCGAATGGCTTTTTAACAATCAAAACAATTACTAAGTTCCGGTCTGAAGTTCAGAATCAATTAATACACTGTTAATAATGTTAATTAAGCTATTTACTTAGAAAGTAATGAATTTCTCAATTTCCGTTACATATACGTCTACAGTGCTCACTTGCTAATCGCAACGCATACTGAAAGGTTTCATGCCCTGTGTGCCCAAATTTATCCCATTTTATGTTCATATACGATGGTGCGTGACTACCATTTTGTCGTTCGGGTTTGGCTGAAAACTGTAGGTCCTTCCATTTGTGGAACAACATCAAGACGCACGCCGCAAATAGGAGGAGGAGCTCAATCAATCACCCAAAAAAGGTGTAAGCGCCAATTATATATATAGGTATGTATATGTCTGAAGAAGAATCTTTCCATACTATTTTGGCTTTTCCTGCAGGGAGATTCCACGCATGTGGATGGGTTTATAAGCATAAATGGGTATGCACAATAAGCCCGCTCGTAAGCTCCCTCTCTATAAACACATTTATGTGGACACGTTTAAGCTAATTATAGGTATTATCTATGTAATAGTTACAAGCCGGCGGCCCCGGCAGCCAGTGCATTAGAATCAAAGTGTAGCAATTATTTTTAATTGCGTCTCTTTTATATGAATAAATAAATTGCATACGTTCGTTTAACTTTATTAAATATAAGTAAGTATTGTCAGCAGTACTACCCGCAGTATTTAATATTTTTATTAAACAGTTAATTCTAAATACTATAAAAAAATGGCGGCTGTTTAAGCAATTGAATCTTTTAATTAAAAAGAGATAGCGATATGGGTCCAACGATGAAAATTCATTTTGTTGATAAATAAAATATAAATTTGCTGATTTATTCTTGCATATTAAATATAGAAATTAATGATTTCTTACAAACTACTATAAAAATACTTAACGATCGTAGTTTACGCTCCTTTGTGAAAATTTACAAGAACGCAATGCCATTGACCTTCACGTTATAGTGTTGGTATAATTTTAAGTATAATTATTTTGAATTACTGTCCGAACTAATGTCTTTGCCGTGCATTTTCTTCTTCCTATTTGTTGATAGTTTTTACCTTCTTTCCACATTTTTTTACTGATTTTTCCCTAACCAAGGTCGATGTCTCTTCTTTTTGCTTCCATTGTAAGGCCCCGCTTAGAACTTTATTCAACGCCGATAAACTGTAGCTTTTTAAATGAGAAATAATAATTTTCTTTACGAAAAAATTGTCCAAAACAAAGTCCTTATCCACCTGATACCTTCACCTCTGCTTCGAATACTTTCTGAGCCGGAGCATTTGTATCCATTCATGCATGACTCAGCCAAAGAAGACGCTAAATCTTTATTCGCTGCGCTATGTCTACAGCTCAAAAAAGAAATAATTGTAGTTTACTATAGTCTTAACTACACCGAAATTTACGTACTTTGTACTTTGTTTTCATAAATTTGTAATTACCATTTTAATCAGAAATGTCAATAACTGCGTATTTACATTTTATTTAAAGATGCTTGTAATGGCATGCGTTAATGTTTTTTTGTTTTTGCGGCGGCCGCCGTAGCCGAATGGGTTGGTGCGTGACTACCATTCGCAATTCAGAGAAAGAACGTCGGTTCGAATCTCGGTGAAACACCAAAATTAAGAAAAACATTTTTCTAATCGGCAAGCAATGGCAAACCTCCGAGTGTATTTCTGCCATTAAAAAGCTGTTCATAAAAAATATTTGCCGTTCGGAGTCGGCTTGAAACTGTAGGTCCCTCCATTAGTGGAACAACATCAAGACGCGCACCACAAATAGGAGGAGGAGCTCGGCCAAACACCCAAAAAGGGTGTACGCGCCAATTATATTATACCTTCTGCTCAAATATGAACGAGACTTTATCAATAAAACGGTCCGCGGATGACATATGGCAAAAATAAATTGTTTGTTTTTTGGTAGGACTGTTATAAGCTTACATGGCAAATGTAAGGCATGGCAACGTGATATGTCACATAGTTTGTTTTCTGTGCTACTGTAAACAAGTCAAGCTCGAGTGTGTTTTTCGAATTTAACGATGGAAATTCAAGTTGAACAAAGAATTTGTTTGAAATTTTGTTATTCCAACAAAATTTCGGCTTCAGACGCCTTAAAAATGTTGCAGACAACCTATGGGGACTCTGTTCTATCGCGTGCACGTGTTTTCCAGTGGTACAAAAGTGGCTACCCGGAGGAGCCGAAACCCAAAAAACCACGCCAAAGTCGCTCAAAAATTAAGGTTATGCTGACTGTTTTTTTTCGATTACGAAGGTTTGGTGCACCGGAGTTCCTTCCGCAAGGCCGATCGGTTAACGCTGAATATTATTTAGACGTTTTAAAGCGTTTGCGCGAGAACATTCGTCTTAAAAGGAAGAAATTGTGGGACAAGAAGTCATGGTTCTTGCATCACGATAATGCACCAGCTCACACATCACGTCTTGTTCGCGATTATTTGAACAAAAATAATGTTAATATCGTTCCGCAAGCACCGTATTCGCCTGATATGGCCCCATGTGACTTTTTCCTGTTTCCCAAGCTCAAGTTGCCGCTCCATGGAAAACATTTTGAGACAATTGAAGTCATAAAAGAGAATTCGAAGAAGGAACTGAAATCCATACCGAAATCGGCCTTCCAGAAATGCTATGATGATTGGAAAAAACGTTGGCATATGTGTATCGCCTCCAATGGTGATTACTTTGAAGGAGATAAAATAAAAATTGAACAATAATTAACCGTTTGTGTTTTATTAAATCAGTCTCGTTCATATTTGAGCGGAAGGTATATATATAATTTGCATTTAACTTGCAAATAACTTGCATTTTGTAAACAGTGTCAGAAAAGTCGTTTTGGGTTGGGAATCAATAAAACACCTATCAAAAGCAAGCATAAAAATCCGCAGTCCAACTATAAGCAATTAGAATAAATTAAAAAATAAATAACTTTTAATAAATCAACAATTTGTTTACAGAAGAAAACGAAAACAAATAAGTTTTCTCTTTGTAAAAGCATTTTCTTGACAAACCTGAGTGTGTTTCTATTAATGCAAGTGTGACTAAAAATCCCCCTTTCGCAAATACAGTTTTTTTCGTGTGGCTGAAATTTAGCACGCTCGACCTTTAAAATTAACCCTAGACGGACATTCTTCGTCATTTCGACGTAGCTCGATTGCATTTAACTGCTTATCACAATTTCCGTTCATTGTTTTTCTTTAATTTTTCGTACAGCTTTAGTCGTTGCTGAGCTTTAGTTGTGAGCGTACGTACATCTGTGCTAGTTGCTTGTAAGTACCGTTTTGAAAAATTTGGGTCGACGAAGAATGTCTTCTGTGTGACTTTTGAAATAAAATAATATATCGCTTCTAGGATTTTTTTTTATCTTAAAAACTTTTATATAATTCCATTTGACATGACAAAACAAGCCATTTTAAATGACGAGGAAATTGACAATGACTTAATAGATTCGGATGAAGATGATTATGCCATTGGCGAGCTTCAGACAGACTTGGGAGAGCTAAGGGACGAAGAAAATTCTTCTGAAGAGGTTTTTGCAGACGAAGACGATATCCCGTTAAATGTGTTGCTTGAAATTATATCTGATATATCTGATTATCTGATATAATTACTTTCTCAAAAACCATATTACGTAGAAAAAACCGTCATAGGTAGTCGATGCAAAAAGCTACGTCTCATAGATATGGACAAAATATTGTACATCAAGTACGTGGTCCTACTCGCTTGTGCAAAAATATTGTGGATCCACTACAAGATTTCAGACTTTTTATAACAGACGCCATAATTGAAGAAATTGTTGAGTGGACCAACGTCGAAATCAGCACATGATCGTGTGTTTATTCCACTGATGCGGCGCAAAGAAAAGAAACAAGCAATAAGGAAATTGAAACTTTAATCGGTATGTTGGCTTTAACAGCTGCCATGAGGGATAACCACCTCTCAATTGCAGAGTTATTTGATCAGTCCTACTCTAGATCAAAATACCTATCCACAATGACTCATCCATGTCCTGCTTGCGGTTTGATGATAAGGCAGTATGCGTAGGTCTGATAGCAGACAAATTTGCTCCGATAAGAAAGGTATGAGATACTTTTATTCAAAAATTTCGGGAGAATTACACACCAGGGCCCTATATGACGAGCAGTTAGTTCCATTCAGAGGTAAATGTGGTTTTACATGCGATGTCACTTCTCTCCCTTTTTCTTTGACTATCTAACCTTTTACTTTTCAGAGCTTTGAATACAATGATCTTTTTAGTCTGAGTGTTTTAGAAATTAGCTTCAAATTGAAATTTCCTACATAATCGCTGATCCAATTCTTGATTCCTGCAGAACTGATTCCGATTATTGGCTCTGGCTCTTGTGGGGGCACCGCTGATCCAAGGTTGCCCAATTCATCGGCAATTTCGTTTCCTTGAACACCGGAGTGTCCTGGAACCCATATAAGTACAAGCCTGTTTTGTCTTGCAACAGAATTAAGCTTCTTCTTACATTCTTGAACAATCTTTGAGGTTTGCTTCGCGTTCTCCAGGGCCTTCAGTGCAGCCTGACAATCACTGAAAACTACAATATGTTTCCCGCTCCATCTCCTATCGATTATCTATTCGGCTTTCAGGATGGCAAAAACTCTGTTTGGAAAATAGTTGCCATTTCCCCTCATAGCATAGTGATAGTTATTACTATCGCTTAAGTACCATCCGACTCCAGACCCTATTTCATTCTTGGACCCATCGGTAAAGAAAATATCCGTCAAACCTCCCTGCATGCAAATCTGACCTCAAATTTCCTTTCAAATGAAACTGTGGGAATCAGGTCGTCATTAGGTGCCAAAAACTGTGAATACTGCTTAGATAGCGACTTAAAGATTTCTCTGTGAAAGAAATTAGCAGTCTCTCGGTGCTTCTTGGCTCGCATTTTTTAAATTTCAATTTCATTCCCTACACATGGAAGGCCAACAATTTTATGTCGCCTTTGAATGGCTACCGGTGTTTCTAAGCAGCTTTTTAATGGCACTCAGAAGTTTTCCATTTTCTATGGGTGCCCGCTATTCGAAAAAATTGTCTTCTGTAACTTGACCTTTTAAGGTGCCCTTCAGGTCACATTGGTGCCCTTTGAAGGTCACATTGGATACCACCCAGCTATGACAACGGCCACCTTATGAGAAACCTGCTTGCGAATGTATTAACAAACACTTTCTAATTTCGAAAAGTATCTTAAGTGCAAATAATAGTAATTCACAGCAACTTGTAAGCAACGATCAGATTACCAGTACTTGGTCAATTTCGACCACTAACCAATAGCCGATAGTTTTAGCTACTAGTGCCTTTCGCCTATAATTATTCATAATTATATATCTACAATAATAAATAAATAAACAAATCAAAAATACTTGCACATATGCATGCATACTTATTTATATAAAACAACAAATATTTGTTACAAGAAGTCTTTTATGCAATCATTTGTGAACATTCGCAGTAATTGTGCCCTGAGCATGCATGTACGTGTGTAACTACATATGTATGCGTGTACTTGAGCACATTTGTCTATGCGCCATTTACCTTCAACTAAGTGCCTACGTTCCTTTGCCTGAATGGATAGAAACTTTTCAAAATTAATGCGAGCATTTAATTCATTGTAGCACTATTACAACGGCTTGTAAAGGCAAGCAAAGCAACAATCGAAACGAAACAACGAAAACGACAACAACTTGCGCTTAGAGTCACAGTAGAGGCTAAAGCGCATTGCCAACTGGGCTGTTTGCTATTTTGGCCATAAGATGTTACAACACAATGAGTAGACTACCCAAAAAAAAGCACAAAATTTAAATATAAAAACAAAAATTTAAAAACTTTTATACGCGCACTGCTTAGGTGCACCTGTGTGCGACTTTTTTCACTATTTTTGCATAGAAGTCAAAACAGCGTTCGATGGGCAATAAGTGAGCAGCCAACACAAGAAGCAACAAGGCGGAGGCAACCAGTTGGGCACCCACAAATGCGTCTATACGGTGTTTAGGCCAATGGCCAATGGCCAACTACACCCACGCTTAGACGACACAAACACAGCTACACATTTGCACACCAAAAAGTAGACAGAGTAACTTACACGCAAATTTGATGATGAGCAGCAGCTCGATTTGATTTGCTTTGATTCGCAACCGCAATTGAATTCGATTCAGGTTTCAATGTCACGCTTGCGCAAAACGGCGTGCCTTACGTACGTCGACGTATGTATGTAGT
>JAYXIM010044500.1:0-171312 GCA_037575425.1 Anastrepha fraterculus | reverse complement strand
ACACACCTTTAGATTTTTCATGCCAGAAATATACTAGGAGGTTTGCCATTGCCTGCTGAGGGGCGAACGCTATTAGAAAACACTTTCTCTATTATTTTGGTGTTTCATGCAACGAGATTCGAACCTATGCTCTACCGAATGGTAGTGACCCAATGGTAGTCACCCACATATCCATTCTGTTACGACGGCCGCAGCAGCAGAAAGTAGTGAACTAATCAATGAGGCAGAGATGGTTTTGGCAGCGGAAAGTTTCGGCAATGCTAAGGCACCAGGACCTGACGGCATTCCGAACAAAGCGGTGACGATCGCTATCAGGCACAACGCAAAGCTGTTTGCAGAACACTTCACCAAGAGCATAAATGAAGGCATATTTCCGAAAATATGGAAGTAGCTACGGCTAGTCCTCCTTTAGAAACCAAATAAGCCAGCGGGGGACCCAAGTTTATATCGGTCACTATTCATGATAGATACTATGTGTAAAATCTTGCATGCGTCTGAAGCAGCATCTGGAGGAAGTGCCGGCTGAACTACCCGAACAACAGTTTGGCTTCCGAAAAGGTCGTTCAACAATCGACGCCGTCAGGTGACAAGCATTGCAAGCAAGGTTATTGGTGACAGGTGAATGCATGGTGACAAAAAATACTGTGCAGTTGTAACTTTGGATGTGAAAAATGCTGTCAATTCGGCATATTGGCCCCATGTTATGAAGGCTCTGGAAAAAAAAAACGCCAGCGTACTTGGTACGGGCTATAATAAGCAGTTATCTGTCGGAAAGAGTACTTCTATACGATACAGTTGAAGGTCGTAAGAGATATGCAGTGACGGGCGGAGTACCGCAGGGATCTGTACTGGGCCCGATCCTATGGAATGTCCTATATGATGGGGTACTGCAACTCCCAATGCCGAGAGAAGTGCAAATAATAGGATACGCAGACGACATTGCGTTGACCATAGGTGCCAAAACAATTCCTCAGATTCAGAGCAGCTGCAGCAAGGCAACAACAAAGGTCAAAAAATGGCTAACGGCGGTTGAACTTCAGCTAGCAGAACAGAAAACAGAAGCAGGTCTCATTACGAACAGGAAAAAGTAAGAAACGAACACTTTAAACATTGATGGGTTTAACGTCACAACACAAGCGGCACTAAGATATTTGGGTGTTATGATTGATGCTCGACTAAGCTTCAAGGAACACATTAAAAAAGCATACGGAAAGGCAGCCATGATGACGGCGGCACTGTCAAGGATTATGGCCAGCATCGGTGGTCCCATTCAGAGCAGAAGAGCGCTCCTGGCTAAAGTTACCCAGTCTACACTCATGTATGCAGCACCCATATGGGGAAAGCCCTGATACGAAAAACATACGCGAAGAAGGCGGAAATAGTTTTTAGACTAAGTGCCCTCAGAGTTGCCGGAGCTTTCAGGACAGTGTCGTATGAAGGAGTGTGTCTCATATCGGGAATCATGTCACCAGATATGATGGCCTCTGAACTGGGTAGTGTCTTTGACAAAGCAAAAAGCCTAAATAGACGACTAACGGCGGAAGAGCGTAAGGAGGAAAGACAGAGGAGCATAAATGAGTGACAAAAACGCTGGGACCTAGCGACAAAACGGAGGTGGACGCATAAAAACTCGTCAGAAGTGTGCAGGCATGGGATGAGAGAGGACATGGATGCTATAGAGACTATCTTCAAAGACTCGGTCCCGGAGATGCAGCAAACTGCTTGTCCTGCGGCAACGATAGTGAGATCGCGGAACATATCTTCTTCTCCTGCCCGAGAAACGCATCTAAAAGAACTTCGATCGAAGAAACAATAAAAGAAAGAATAACTCCAGGCAACATTGTATATCACATGTTGCAATCGAAGTCAGTGTGGGCCAAGATGAGAGAATGGTCCACAAACGGGTTACAGGAACTATGGAAAAAAGAATGGAAACGCAGTAAACAAAGAAGACAAACAAGTACTGAAGGTTAGACAGAGACATCCCCTCTGCTGTGGTGGAGAGATTATGGAAGATTATGGATCAGTGAGATTATGGAAGGAGCTCTGGTATTACTCAGCAATTGGGCCACGGACTGTGGTTTAAGTGTTAACCCGAGAAAAACTGAACTGATGCTATTCACTAAGAAAACCAAGATACCAAACTTTAATCCCCCACAACTAAACGGCGTAAGTCTTACGTTAACCCAACAGGCAAAATACCTAGGTGTTATCTTAGATCCCAAACTCAGCTGGAGGTCCAACGTAGAGTACAGGGTAAAGAAAGCGAATATAGCACTTTACACGTGTAAGGGAATGTTGGGAAAAAAATGGGGTCTCCAACCAATACTATCCAATTGGTCCTACACAGCCATTGTAAGGCCAATACTAACATATGAGGCACTAGTCTGGTGGCCCGCAACAGAATAGAAATTTTACCATATCAAGCTGAACGAGGTACCAAGAACAGCATGTATCTTAACTACAAGAGCGCTTAGCGCCAGTCCTACTGAAACGCTCAATGTATGAAACTAACTCATCTGCTACCATTAGATTTTCATATAAAAACAATCGTCCCCTGTAGTTCGGTGAGACTCAGAGACATAGGAGGCTGGACAACAAGGTCGTACGGTCACAGTAAGATCCTCCTACAGGGACCCTCGCTGCTCAAAAACGGATCAGACTACACAATCCCCGACCTTAACTTCAAGAAAGGTTTTACGGTACGTTTTCCACCGAGAGCCGAATGGAGCAAAGGAGAGGTGATTGGAAGACACGATGTCGAAATTTATACTGATGGTTCTAAGGTGAATTGTGGTGTGGGAGCTGACTTCCATTCGGAGCCACTCAACCTATCTCAGTCAATTCGTCTTCCTGATTATGCCGCCGTGCTCCAGGCAGAACTTTTAGCGATCAGAGAAGCATGCAAATCACTAAAATTCTACAAGGAGGTTGGCCATCTTTTTAGACAGTCAAGCAGCTATCAAGGCCTTAGACTCCAACTACATTTCATCCAAACTGGTCTTACAGTTTAGAGAGGAGCTGGAACTGCTCAGCCATTGACTTGAAATTACTCTGATATGGGTTCCCGGTCATAGAAACATACGAGGCAATGAGAAAGCGGATGAGCTAGCAAGAAAAGGTTCGACACTAGACATAGCAGAGGCGGTGGCAGTCTCCACCCCACTAAACACATTAAAAGTATCCATTGCTTCACACTATCATGCTTTAGCCGAAAGAAGATGGAAGCAAATAACTACATGTATTACAACAAAAAACACATGGCAGTCATACAAAATCCAAAGGATGAATGAACTGGTAGGATGTTCTCGGCCAAACATTTCACGCATAACTGCAACCCTTACAGGTCATTGGAAAGTAGGGGATCATGCAGCTAGACTCATTCTACCCTTCAATCCTATCTGCAGAAGCTGTCAAGCGGAAGGGGCGAAGGAAAGTCTTGTCCACTATTTATATGAATGTCCGGGGCTAGCCAGGGCACGACTCCGCTCCTTCGGTAAGCGTACAGCAAATTAAACAGATCTCAGACATCGAGATAAAGGATTTGCTGTTATACTTGGACCTCACTAAATGGACCTGAATTGGAACAAAAATCATCATCACACGAGGACAGTGGTAGTAAAACGGTGCTGGTCACTAATTAGGAGTATTTCAGTGGAAATGTTCAACCACCTCAACAACAGACAGAGGCTGAAATATATATGAAGAGCTATACTGGCTAGCTTGGCTCTGCGATGCAATACTTAAACGGCGGTACCGTAGGGCAAACAAAAGCTACAGAGGTCGGAGTTAGGGTTTAGTACGTAGGTGTACTGTTTCGCAAGTCCACTCTATCACTTAATATTCGACTAACTCGGCGGCCGCTCTGTCACTTAATATTCGGCTAAAAAAGTGGTTATCCAAAATTAGATAAAATCACAACCAAACAAGCAAAAATCTGGGGCGAATATAATAACGAAAAACATTAAAAATATATCAAATTAAGTTTAAGTTTCTCAAGTTGAATATTCAGCTCGATGGTCCACTACATTAAACTAAAAATGTATATGAATACAAATACGCAACTGCAGTTGTGTGCGATTTCCTCAATGGCTTTTTTGAATAGATTCACACAAAGCAACTACTTAGTTAATACAAAGCGCAGATTTGTCAAGCGCGAGTAGCATAAAAGAAACAAAATCAAGTAGTTGAATTCAAAGTAAACAAAGCGCCACAAATGCATATGCATATGTGTGTGTGTATGTGTGTGTACTTACATGCATATAAGAAACAAAAATTGGTCAACTGCTAATCAATGCAAACAAACACACAAAAAGTACAATGAGCAGTGCAAGTGCACGCACTCACACACGCGCACACACAAGATCAATTGCATAGGGGCAGCAGTGACTGAGTGGGTAGGCTGCGTTGAGCGTTAATCGATGAGCCAGTTTAGCAGTTTAGCCAGTTTAAGAATAGACGCTTGAGTGGGCAGAGAAAATTCGTAAATTAGTTGGCCAACGATCGAGTGAGTGAGTGAGTGAGTGAATGAGTGTGTGATTAAGCGAGTATTGGCTGTGAGTGGCGCCGACTTATCGACTTTGCTTTCGCACAAATTTAATTTCGCTTTTATTTGATTTTTTGTTTAATTTTTCGTTTCTTTCCTAACTGAAGTGCGAATTTTGTGATTTAGTCGCGCTTCTTCTCGACTGCTGCTAGTTTTCTGTTAGCTGAAGAAATAAAACATAAAAAATCAGGTTATTGTATGTATGTAAGTGTTTGCTTTTCTCGCTTTACTGAATTTATGCACTCTTTATAGTGGAATTCATTCAATTTCCTATATTCACTTGCGCGCCTTTGCCTGTGCTTTCGCCTATGTTGTAAATTGCAAACCTCAACAAGTTTGCGTTGGTCAGTGCATTTGCGCGCAAAGCAACAACAAAGCGAACCAATTCGGCTTCTACACAATTCAACAGCTTCTTTTCAACATCTTTCATTCACTTTCGGTTTCATTGGCATTGTTGCATACATACATACACACTTACACATACACACTCACGTTCAGCAAGTGTGCTTGTTTTATTTGTAAATATACATACATACATACATATACATATGTGTATGTCGTTTTTGTTTTTTTTTTTGCTTCTCGCCCTATTCTGCTGCTCTTTGCCCTCTTCTCTTTGAAGTAACTTTTTGTGATGGTGATGATTTTCGGTGCGATAACTGGAACAAGGTCGTCAACAAAACAACAGCACAGCAAAATTGTATGGCCAGCCGCCGAAATAAAAATCGAAACGAATCAGCAAAAGTAAAGTGGAGAAGAAAAAAATCACACAGCAATGAAATACGGAAGCTGTGATGTGCGCATGCGCAGCCGAAAAGGTTGCTCCATTGCAGCTGTGCGCTGGCTGGCAGTTTTGAAGTAGGAAAAACTTGATTTTATTTCAACTTACATGGCAATTTGGGCATTGCCGAATGCTGAGTTGCAAAACTGAACTTGAATTCATTTGAGTGAGGCAAATGACGTTTTCAACAAACAAACCTATTTTGCAAATTGTCTTAAAACGAATTTCTCATACAATTTTTCAAATCAAGCTAAGATTGGGCAAAACTCTTTAATATTTGCTACATTTAATTATGAGCCTTTGCACTCAATCAAGTATTTTCTTGCTGTAAAAATATTTCATATCAGCTGGTTTTGTGAAATACGTTTCTGGTTTTTTTTTTTTGTTTTTATTTTTATAATTTTTTTTATTTTTTTATTTTTTTTTTCAAAATATTTATTTTTCTTAACCTAATTTCGTGCATTGGCTTAAAACCCATTTACTTTTCATTTTTTCTATATAATTTCTTTTTTTGTTTAATTTTTTTCAAAATATTTTTTTTTGTTTTTGGGTTTTAACCAATGTACGAAGGCTGGAAACCCATTAATTTTTTATTTTTAATTTTTGCTTTTTAATTTTTTCTATTTAATTTTGTTTCTTTTATTTTTTTTTTCAAAATATTTTTTTTTGTTTTTAACCTAATTTCGTACCTTAGCTGAAAACCCATTTATTTTTGATTTTTAACTTTTTCTTTTCAATTTTTTTTTAATTTTTTTCAAAAATATATTTTTTTATTTTTTTTTTCAAAATACTTTTTTCGTTTTTAACCTAAATTCGTACCTTGGCTTGAACCCATTTATTTTTAATTTTTTCTACAATATTTAATTTTTTTTTTTTGTTTTAATTTTTTTCAAAATATTTTTTTTGCTTTCGGTTTTTAACAAATGTACGAAGGTTTTATTTTTAATTTTTGCTTTTTAATTTTTTCAATTTAATTTTTATTTTTATTTTATTTTTTTTTTCAAAACATTTCTTTTTTTTTATTTTTAACCTAATTTTGTACCTTAGCTGAAAACCCATTTATTTTTAATTTTAAACTTTTTTAAATTTTAAATTTTTTTTTTAATTTTTTTCAAAATACTGTTTTTCGTTTTTAACCTAATTTCGTATCTTGGCTTGAAACCCATTTATTTTTAATTTTTTCTATTTAATTTTTTTTTGGTTAATTTGTTGTGTTAATTTCTTTCAAAATATTTTTTTTGGTTTTAGTTTTTAACCAATGTACGAAGGCTGGAAACCCATTAATTTTTTTATTTTTAATTTTTTGTTTTAAATCTTTTTTTTCCTGTTTAATTATTATTTTTTAATTTTTTTCAAAATATTTTTTTTTTTTGGTTTTTAACTTACTTTCGTACATTGGTTTGAAGGCCCATTTATTTTAAATATTAAATTTTTTTTTTTTGAAATTTTTTTTATGCTTTTTAACATAAATTCGTAGTTGGAAACCCATTTCTAAACCACAGCCAGTACGCTTCCCAAGCAGTTCTAATTATTGATTTGCCATTTTCGCAGCTTCAGCTTCAGTTTCAGCTTCCACTTCGACTATCTGCAATTACAACTTTAGTCGAATCACCCGCTCAATTTTATGTGGTTTTTTATCGCCAGCCAGCGCGGGTTTTATTCGCCAAGTCTTATGCAATTCTTCAATACAAAAATTCACTGCAATTTTTCATATGCATACATATACACACACACACACTTGTATACATTCTCTGGCACACCAGTATGAGTACGTATGTATGTATTTGTTTGCGGTATCTGGGTTTATGTTTTTGTTTTTACATTGGAATTTCAACTTCTTGCGCTCACATTTTTTTTACTTACAAATTGCCGAAATATACCGGTTTCGAGCGAAATTAGTGGTGGCAGTGAGTAATCTTTGGAGAGAAACAGGTGATTTTAGTTTTTTTAGTGCCACAATGTAAAATAGCATGAAATGACTCGTTTGGGGATTTCCAATGAGTTTTTGAAGAATTTGTGACGTAAAAAATCCTTGTAGGTAAATTTTTGATAAACCTGTTGATGAAGCCGTTCGAAATATGCCACAGGTAGGTTGGATTGAAGTCCCAGCCGATGGAACTTTACTAGCACCATTTGGCACGTAGTTGCGTCCCTTGTGTTTTACCACAAATTGGACTAAAACTAAAAAATTTATTGATTAAGTTGGGCTCAGAGCTATACTCTATTTCCATGAAGGGTGCACAATAGATCTTTCAAGTTGCAGGTATCTTTACTTTGCTGTATACAGTAAGCACCGTCGAAGATGCACGAGATTCGATGCTAATAAGCGAGAAGTAAAAGATTTTCCAATAACAGGTGTTATTTTGAATAGCCCGCTATTTCAGTAGGTGTTACTTTTGAAGCTGCCATTTTGTGATCTTTGACAAATAGAAACTACGCCATTAATAAAAAACGGAACGAAACACGCTTAAACAACGCATTGAAATTATTAAAATTTACTATAAAAATGGTGAAAAGTTGGCAGAGACGGTTCGTTAAACTCGAACATTTTTGGGTCATCGTGAAGCACCTTGTCGGACCACAATACAGAAATTGGTGAACAAATTCGAGCTGTTGGGAAAAGTTAGCGCTGTGAAGAATAAAACCCGTGCACGTCGCACCCGAAAGCATTGCTGTTGTAGCCGAAAATGTTGAAGAAATCCCAGGTTTGTTCATTCCTCGTCGTTCTTTGGAATTAAGGAACTTCACAAACGTATTTTGCATAAAGATTTGGGTCTTAAGGCTTATAAGGGGTCCAGTTAACACAAGAACTCAAGCCGGCCGATCATCAACAACGTCGTGTCTTTGCTGATTGGGTCGTTGAAATGAATGAAAATGATCCGGATTTCCATCGAAAAATCATTTTGAGTGATGAGGCCCCTTTCCACCTCGGTGGCTTCGTCAAGAAGCAACATTTCCGGATCTGGGGCTCAGAAAATCCAAGATTTATTGTTGAAAAGCGTCGCTATCCTCAACGTGTGACTGTTTGGTGTGGTTTATAGTACGGTGAAGCTGTAGTAACAGTTACGGTGCATGGATTGCGCTATTGGGAGATGATTAACGATTTTTTAAATTTCAAGCGCTGAGAGATAAAAAATGGTTTTAGTGCATTCACGTTTGAAAAAATCCGTAATTTTAGATTGCAAATTAGCAGTAGCATTTGGAAAAAGTATTGCTCAATATTATCTATTTCGAGAAAAAAATTTATTTTAAGGCTTAAGCGCTCTGCGGATAATATCAATTGATTTTATAACCTCTTCACCTCTTTTGTCACATTTTCCAATGAATAATAGTTTTGAAAATCTATTCTAGCTCGACATTTTTCGAATGCACCAATAATAACATGTACCCCCTTGTAATCGCCCGATGCATTAAAAAAAGAAAATCGTCAAGTGAACTTCACTTTTCTTAAACCACATATCGCTAATTTTACTTAAAGTTGTACTGGGTAGTGTTCTGAATAACAATCAAATTTGATCGGCATTTAATATGTCTCTTGTGCTATAATTTATAATGAGACCAGGTAGCATTTTGAGAAACTCATTTGCCTCCTCTACATCAGCTGATAAGCTTTTCTCCGTAGAGCGATTTGACAGAAACACCTTGCCGTTTTTGTCAGCGCCAGCGCCAGCCTGTAATGGCATTGAAGTCTTGATGGAATGTAATTTATAATTGTTTGGCTTTTTCCATGATTATATTTACACTAATCACGGCGCTCGAAGCGCGCATCTATTCTTATATATATAATTGGCGTGTACACAGTTTTTGGGTGTTTGGCCGAACTCCTACTCCTATTTATGGCGTGCATTTTGATGTTATTCCACAATTGGAAGGACTTACAGTTGTAAGCCAGCTCCAAGCGGCAGATATTTTTATGAGGAGCTTTTTCATGGCAAAAAATACACTCGGAGGTTTATCATTGTCTGCCGAGGGGCAACCGCTATTAAGAAAACCGTTTTCTTAATTTTTGGTCTTCCATCGAGACTCGCATCCACGTTGTCTCTGAATTCCGAATGGTAGTTACGCACCAACCCATTCGGTTAAGGCAGCTGCGATCTGGTGGAACTAAATTGTTACGCCTCTGGCAACCTCGCTGGAATCGCCGCATTTGTTTCGTTTTTTATTTAAGCTTTCTGGAGCACATTAAGCAGCCAAATTGTGTTTATCGCGAATTACACGGTTGATTGTTGCCCGCGAACACTTATTCTTGTCACAAAGTTCATCTTTTGTCAACTTATCAAGTTCAGAAAGAACTTCCATTTTTTGGCGAAATGTTAATGTCGTGCGCTTGCTCATAGTACAGAAAAAAATAAGTGGCAATATGTGACAATAGGGATGATTGATAGATTAATACATAATAAAATCGATTACAGCGAAGAGTAGCTGACCGAGTGCACGAAAATTTAATGAAAGAAATGAAGTTTATAATGTTTAAAATGAAATGAAATGAAAAAAAAATCAGTGCTCATAACTATGAAAAATACAAAAATAAAAAGTGAAAAGTGGAAAAACTTTGGGGCTTATAAGCGGGACACTTATATCGCGATTTTTTGTATAAGCATTAATAGGGGACATTTTCTTTAATTTTTTTGGTGCTTATACGTGCGAAATGCCTATAACTAGGGTGGTTATATCCATGAAATACATACAATTTTTCATTTTTTTAAAAGTGTTGACATTCGCGGAATACTCATGGGTGCTTTATGGCTTCTGGCTCCTCATTATTACTCATTATTCTTTATTACGAGAGTTTCAAATTAATAATGTGGCTAATTAGAAGTGCTATGTCTGACAAACTTCTTTTCTGCTCACCTCAAGAGCTCTTGTTAACGTCTGATACTCAACATAAATTTGGTTTTTTTTTTAGAAATATAATCTTTATATTTACTTCATACGAAATTCCGAAGAAAGAAAAGGAATAAATTTTAAAAGAAATATTTTTTTAGATAGCCGGCAACCCTGTTCAAAAATATATCCAGTATAGAACTTTCGCTTGATACTCATGCCATAATATCTCATTAAGCCAACATATGCAATAAATTTTCATTTTTGGGGCAGGTGGTAACCCTATTTAAAAATCCTTCTGTTCTCAAACACCTTTCGGCTCATACTAAACATTGCAAAATGGTAATTTTTTAGATTTAACATTTACTGCTTTTTCCCCCTTGTTCACTCCTTTCGGGAGCATAAGGCCTCGACAAGACTTGTCTTGCGTTGGTTTCGTTAATATATTTGATTTCTGGCAGGATAGGTGATTAGCCTGCCGCTACCAGCCCTAAGTGGTGGAAATGCCCACCTGACGTTGGAACAACGTCTTCTTTACTGCTTGGAGCGCCATCTGTGTTTCACACCTTTCTGCAGAAGGATCGCACAGATGATTGAGGACTTCGTTAAATTTAGTGCCCGCTTCCTCTTGCTGGCGGACTGCCACATGTAATGTGTAACTGTTTTTTTTTTTTTTTGTTTTTTGCTTGTTTTAGCAGCCACAATGCAAATAATGCTCTAACTATTGTGCGGAAGTAAGGATGGAATGGATAAGATTTTGGGTTTGAGGAATGAGATTTACTTTTTTTTTTTTGTGTTTTTAGAAACAGGGAAAGTAGGTAAATTTGGGAAAGTGCGAGAACTGTGCTTTACGTGGGATTTACATTTACTGTAATTCATCTTAATTTTTTAGATATTTATTTGGCAGCCCTGCTCAAAAATATAGAGTATGATACTAGCTGTACCCGGCGCGCGTTGCTACGCCAACAACTAAAATAAATTTAAGAAAAGTAACTTTAAAGAAAAATCAGTACACAAATATTCAATTCATTCTAAACCATTTTATTGATTTTGTTTCGAAAAAATCGGTTGAACGGGGCAGAAGTTGCTACTCCGCAGCGCCACCTGGTGGCGAGTGGCAGCAATGAGCATATTCTACAAACTTGCTGGAAAAATACATACATATATATATATATATATCAATTTTTATAATAATCGGTCCAGTAGTTTTTGAGTTCATCGAGGACATACAGACAAACATTCATTTTTATATACGAAGAAGATTAAAGCTCTTTGCGGAACTTTTGCTTGATACCAATATTGTGTTTTTTTTTCTTATTTTATTCAGATATCAAAGTGAAGTATGGCCTTACACATGAAGCAGTTAAACTTCAAATTACTTGGCGCTTATACCTTTTTTGGGTGATTAGCCGAGTTTCTTCTCTAATTTGTGGCGTGCGTCTTGATGTTTTTTCCCAAGTGGAGGTACCTACAGTTTTAAGCCGCCTTTCGAAGGTTTGGCATTACCTACGGAGGAGCGACCGCTATTAGAAAAAAACATTTTCTATTATTTGGTGTTTCGAGCTCTAGGTCTCGAATCTGTGCACTTCCGAATAGTAGTCACACAGCAATAATAGTAGTCAGCTACGGCGGCCTCGGAGTATGAAGACAGTCAATTTTAATTAAGGACACTCCTAATACGCATACATATCTACATGCATGCATAACAGAAACGGGCCTTTTTTTACTTACTTTTATTACAGCACTTACAAAGACCATTGCGTCTACTCAAGAAGCACAATTTCATGCTTAGAAAATTGCCGAAATACAAAATTTATTGGCGCAACTGGAGCATGAAATGCGTTTTCTATACAATACTTTTTTACATGTGTGTGTGTATGTCTGTGCGCGCACCACTGGTCTATAGAAAATACAACAACTGCACGCTTCAACACTATTTTTTATACAGTTGATTAACATTTACTCCTGTTCGAATTTTTCGATTGCTCAGCTTGTAATGCCTCAAACGCAGTTGAATTACTCAATCACTGTTGTTTTATCGCCACCAACAACAATTCGCCTCACATTAGCGTTTTTGGAATGCAAATGTATGCAGATGCGAATTATTGTATTCAACTACTCTTTGTTCTTCAAAAGCTCCCCGAAATATGTTTATGTTTTGTGAAAAGCTTCCACGAACAAGTTTATGTACTGCGATTATGTTTTTACGTGCAACAGTCGCCAATTATCAGATTTGTTTTGAGTTGGTATTCGATTTGTTTATCGCTAAGAGTTCGTTCTTTGTTATTATTGTTTTTGTTAATATGTATTTTCCGTATAGATTTATTGTTATTAGCAAACGTTTTATAAAAAGAATCAAGCGAAAATTTTAAACTTATGATAAAAGTTTGAAGCCAATAATTTTTATTGCATTTAGGGGCCACCAACTTTTCACACTAATTTTATCCAACATTTTTAACAAAATTCCGATTTGCATAACATTGCTAGTGAAGCAATTTCTATAAAAAAATATTTATGTACATCATTCTAGAGCATTAAGATGCGCTGTAATAATATTTTTTCTCTTTGTGTAAAAATAAATAAATTGTTTCATAGTTCCACTCTATAACAGGCCAAGTCTCTGAACATGCATTTGCCAGAAATGAAACATAAACGTTGATAACATCTTTCAAATGTTGTTTTCATTACTCAACTCATACGAGGGGTGCCTTTTATATGTCGGGATTAGAGAACAAAAACAAATTTTAATCATCGAAAATCACTTTATTGTTTTTCAAAATATTCTCCATGAAGATCTATACACTTTTGCATGCGAAAGTCGAAAAACGTTGACCTTTCAGTTTGTTTTTTACGTACGGGAATAAAAAGAAGTCATTCGGTGCCTAGTCAGGACTATACGGCGGATGACCCATTAATTCGATGTTTTGGGTGCTCAAAAGTGCAGTTGTTTGAGCCGATGTGTGAGAGCTCGCATTGTCCTGGTGAAGAGTGATCCGTATTTGGCGATTGGTTTTCCTAATTTCTTGGAAGACAACTGGCAAACAAATGGTTGTGTACCACTCAGAATTTACTGTTCTGCGTTGTTCTAGTGGTACGGTTGCGACATGCCCAGTTTTTCCGAAAAAACAGCGACCATTTGCTTGGAAGTGCTTCGTGCGCGAACAACTTTTGTTGGATTTGGCTCATCTTGAAACACCCATACAGTCGACTGCAGTTTACTTTCGGGCTCTTACGCGTAAGTCCATGATTCATCACCTGTCACGATGTCATAGACGTGTTTCGAAGCCCCGCAATCGTATTTTTTGAGCATTTCTTTCGTCCAATCGACACGAGCCTTTTTTTGAGCGATTGGCAAATTGTGTGGGATCCAACGCGAACAAAATTTTTTGACAGTCAAATGTTTATGCAATATTGAATGTATACTGGTCCCACTAATGCCTAAGATTGTCTCAATCTCACGATAGGTCACATGACGATCTTGCAATATCAGTTCGCGCACAGCATCAATGGTTTTCGGAACAACAACTGATTTTGGACGACCTTCACGAAATTCGTCTTGGAGTGAACTACGACCACGATTGAATTCACCATATCATCGATGAACACTGGTCCTTGATGGAGCTTCATCGCCAAAAAATGAATTAAGTTCATCCATGCAATGTTGCTGAGTTAATCCACGTCGAAAATTGTAAAAAATAATCGCACGAAAATGTTCACGATTTAATTCCATTTTTGGATCGAGATGAATCTTTTAAGTTACTGTAAACAACACAAATAGCGCTGGTATTTCAAAACGTTCTGAGTACGTAAAAGCCAAAAAATGTCAAACTTTACGATACAGCTGTCAGTTGCCAGATTGCAACACCAGGGTTGCCAAATCCCGAAATATAAAAGGCACCTCTCGTACTCATACATCAGAACAATTTAGGCACTTTTTAAGTTGATGTGAAATATTAACTGAGTGCAATTCCTAGTGAACTATGCTGATAAATTGTTTACCCTGCATAGTCCAAATAGTTCCGATTACCAATATGGGTGGCTTAACAATTTTCGTATTAACGAAATGTTTCAGATTATTACGAGGGCTGCCTTATATACCACCTTGATCAAAAAGCTCGCGGAATATATTAAAAAAATTCAAATTACATGTTCATTTCTCAAAATTAATATTATCGCCTTCAAAGGAGTCCCCATCAACTGCAACGCTCGAAACTTTTCTGGAACTCCATTTTCGGTATAGCCATCTTCATCTCGTCATCTTCGATTTTTCCATTACTGCCTTTTGGTTGTTAATATCAACGCGAGCTTAGGGGTTTCGCACCAACTTTGCAGCAACATGGCGCAAACCTAAATGTTGAATATTCTAACTTCTACAATTTTCTTTTGCGCCCACGTACCGTCCACTGCGCTTCGATGAAACGTATAACATTTTCGCCATTTATTGGCTGGTCTAGCCCCTTGTTCCACCTTATACGCCACTCACCGTGATCTTTGATTGCTCCAAAAAATTGTCTGTGTATTTTTCGTTTGCATCTGTTTCAAGTAGCGTCCCCGATTCGGCTCCGTAGCATATAACTGTCTGCTTAGTTTGTAGCTTCAAAAGTTTCGTTAGTGACGCGTATGACCTGTTAGCTGGTTAAATACTCTCATCGAAGCCCCACCTTTTGAGTTGTATCTGATCAGTTTGAAGCAGTTAAAGGGTGAATTTTCAGTTTCTCTGGCTTATTTTGCCCACGCATCATCACCAGACCCGACGAGAGGGGGGCCCGGACTCTAGTGTAATTATATTAATTAGACATAATTGGAAAGGGCCCGCATTTGCAAATTTCCTCCTAATTTCTTGTGGGGCCACCCGCTTTTGCAAAGCGCACTGTACTTTTTGCCTAAAAAGCATTTACATGTATTTACAACTCAATTCTGAGCACTTCCTTTTGCGTAAGTGGTTTTGTATTAACTTTTTATTTGCTAGAAAAATCATCTTGTTTTTGTTTTTGTGTTATATTTACTTGTAATTTTGTAGTTTGAACGGCCATTAGCTGACCTTTTAAACGTTTTAGCCGCACTTGTACTTAACTGGAATTCATTGTCAGGCAATTGGAATTTGTTTTAGCTTTTTTTTGCTGTTTTTTGTTCATTTTTATTTGCTTTTGCTCTCGCTACGCTACACATTTCTTCCTTAATTAAGCTTTGGTGATTTTACGATTTTCTACGTCGCCAGGTGCAAAAGTCATAGGCTGCTTATATGACGTAAGTCACAGAAGGGTTAATGCATGCCCTGCCTGGTGTAGGCATTAAGAAGTTTTATAATGTGAAAATTATATAAAAATAGCAATCACTTGATTGCAAAAGTAATCATAAAAATAATAAAGCGATTATGCGAGTGTAAAGTACGTGTCAGCTATTAAGGGAGGAGAGAGTGTGGATGGGTTAGATACCCACTCGTATTTAGATGTGTTTGTGTGCTTTGCTGTAGGGTATAATATATAGGGTGCTTCAAAAAGTGTGTAAGCAATTGAAAATAAATCAGCTTATTAATATTTTTCTCTAAGTAATTTATCATGGCTATTCGGTGGTACATACACACACACACTAAGCGAACTAGCTGTGTGGGTCGAACCAACTTCGTAATTTTTCTTCTAAAATACTGCATAATATTTTCTTGAGTTGTCTTGTAATATCTTATATTTAAGTGTGTGCTCGAACTAGCGATAGTTTTAAATTATTTTTCTTTCGCTTCAAGTCGCGTTACCTTTGAGCGTTGCATGAAATTTGAGTTTCTTGAAGGAAATAGTTTTAAGGGACAAATGCTTTCGTTAAGATTTCATTTCCTGTTGTGGCAATTGCGTGATAGTTTTATACACGTTTCATAATTTAAGAGATTGCTTAAGGTAAGTTGGGTAGTTTCCATTTGATTAGCTTGAAACGGTTGTCCTGTGGGACACACTCAGTTTTAAAGCTCAATGTGATGCCATGTGGGGAACTTGTCCCTATCTCTCCTAATCCCAGTGTGTGCTATTCAAAAATTTTAGAATATCCCTGATTTCTAAAGAGCTGACATCTTCCAATTCATTAAAAAATTGTCTACCTAGAATAGTAAACCTACGTCTGGATAGAGCAGGACAATGGCGCAGAAAGAGCGAGATCGTATCTTTCTCTTCCTCATCTAGTCAAATTCTACAGAAATCATGTGTTTGCACACCCATTCTCTGGAGGTGCCTACCTTTTTAGCAATGCCGTATTATAACTGAAATCAGTGTGCTAAGACTATGTTTATTTCTGCTTAGCAGAGATTCTGTGCATTTAGCATTGAGAATCGGCCACATCTGGGCATAGGGCGATTCTGCAAGTGGTTGCATTACGCATCATATTTTATTCGCTGCTCTTACAATTTCTTCAAAGATAAATAGCTCACATATTTGTAAGGGTATCCCTATTTTATTGTCTGTGTATTCATCTGTGTTGATGCCGAGTCTCGCGGGTTCATTGGCTCTGCAGTTACCTTTAATATTCCAATGACCGTTAAACCACGTTACCTTTAGGGGAAATTACTGAGCCATGTCGTTAAGAGATGTGCGATATTTCATGGCTATCTTTGAGGTTGTCGACTACTTTGTGAGGGGTTTTATCGCCATCTTACTGTCAGTGGAAATGCTGTTATCATCTCCCTGTATCGCTTTACCCTATACCGATGTCGCAGTTTCATTATTACCAATAGTTCAGCCTGACACTACAGTAGTCGGGGAGCTGAAAACTGAAGCAGATTCCAGATATTTGGAATATACATCTCCGCCCACTCTGCTCTCGAGCTTTGATCCATCTGTGTATACATGGATGGACTTGCCTTGTCTTATATCGTCCCGTTCCCACTCTTCCCTTGAGAGTAGAAGGGTCGTGAACGTTGTAATGGCAAGTGTAGGCGGGAGTGCATAGTACACCAATCGATATATCTTGCCTGCATATCTACCAGAATATAATGTTTTTGATGGTGTGGTTGACATCGCAACGGTTATAAGTATGGATGAGAATTTTTGAACCTTGTCAATTCTTTTGACGTTCACACCCTTTTTAAGGGCATTCCACCATAATACAATACCATAGTAGAGAATTGGCCTCACCACTGCTGTATAGAGCCAATGTATCATTCAACCCCCAATTTTTCTCAATTAGCCTTCCGCAGAAGTACATCGCCGTCATAGTTTTGCGTGCTATATCTCGATAACCATAAATAAAGAATGGCAATCCGTCATTTTTAGCAATGAAAAATAAATTATATCGGTGGGTCTGATGATTTTCCGAAATATTGGAGAGTTATTCGTGGGCCACATCGAACTCGTTAATGAATTGCGAAGCTTTTAGCTGCTGTGGCAACACCTCATTTAGTTTTATTTCGCATAAGATGAACGCAGAATATTACGTCAAGGACTAGTATAATGTTTCATTCAATTTTACCGAACAATTTTACGGAATCTTGAACGTATCAACAGTGCAATGCCTCAATCCACAACGCTAAGCGTACAAAGGAGTTTTTCACGAAAAATATTCATGGACCTTAAAAAAGCTGCTCAAATCAATCATCGACTTCACTTCGACTTTTTTTATATTATTTTCCTTAGATTTTACTTGATTTTAGTTTTGTTCCATATATCTATAATATTTCCTTTCACGCCCTTGAAAATTATTTAATTTTTACAATAAAAGGCTGAAGAAAATCCTTCAACTTGTTTTACTCATACGTTTGTTTTCTTTCCTTATAAAGGGTGGTTAAATTTCAAGGGCCGATGTTGAATGTGACCCAACTAAACGTTAACGACACCGTTGGACTTCTTTCTTTGGGGTTATTTGAAAGAAAAGGTGTACGTCGATAAGCCAGCAACAATTCAAGAGCTAAAAGATGAGGTAATTCGGCACATTAACAGCATAGAACCTCAATTAATCCTCAGCGTCATTGAAAATTTGGACCATCGGATGGATGTGTGCCGCCGAGACCGGGGCGGCCATTTGGCCAATATTTTGTTTCATACGTAATTGAATTATACCAATGTTATCATAATAAAGAGAAGCGACAATAATTAAAAAAAAATTGTATTTTATTCAAAATTGATATCGGCCCTTGAAACTTAACCCCCCTTTACTAAAACGGAAAAAGATTTAACCTCTGATTACACATTTGTTTAGTGTATTTTAGCTATTCGCTTAGTGTACAAGCACATACGTACGTGAGTGTATGTGTGAGTGTGCCTATGTCGGCATGCTTAATATAAAAGGTGGCGCAAAAATAATAACCCCATCAGAATTCTTGCAAATGGCGTCATACGTCAGTCATACACAACACGAAAAAATTATAAGACCAACAACATTTCTTATATTTTTATTGTTAGTTAAGGGCTAACAATTTATTTTTTTTAATATTTAAACTTTTAATGATAATGTTTGAAGCAGATCCAGAAATAGCCTCACTTACTGTCACAGTTGTAAACAACCGGAGAAAAAGGGAACAATCTTCCATTTCCTCTGTGAATGTCCTGCCATATGGAATGACATAATGTTAACCCTGGACCAACCGCTGTTCGAGAGTCTCGAACAACTGTCTGGCTTAAATTTCAGCAAGCTAATAAGCTTCTTAAACCACACAGACTGGATATAGTCATGCTGTGAATAACCGTTAAACAAGTTAGTAACGCGGATGTGGCAACAAAATGGTGCGGAATGCTCCTTGGATTCTGGAAGAATCACCACTTTAACCAACCAACCAACTAGCCTCATATTTAACGCAACTTATTAAGAAGATTAAAATATATAGAACGAATAAATTATAAGACCAATGTTATTATACGCAAAACAAACAAATAGAACTCTTGGGGTTAGTCTATAATATGGTCCTTAGTAATTTGTGTTGGCTCCACCTTTGATTGTGACTTCTTGAAGTCGTCGAGGCATCGACTTGATTAAGATTTTTTATAATATTTTGATCAATTTTTCACCACTCAAGCCTATCAAAGTGTCTTACAATTTTGAAAACCGATTTAGAAAGTATAGCCCATACATTTTGGAATGAGTTAAAGCCGAGGCTGTAGTCAGGCCATTCTAAAATTGGTTTTATTTTTTTGCTGCCAAAAACTCTTCTGTTGCTTTGGAAGTCTGAACGGCTGCATTAGCATGCTGAGAATCCACTCACTCCTCGTCGAAATTATCATCAAAAAAATTAATAAGTACTTTGTTTAGAAGCTCTTTATACTAGGGGTGGGATTATTTTCGAATAATATTCGAATAAACATTATTCGAATAAAACGAATAATACTATTCGTTTCAAATAATTCGAATAGTTCATTATTCGAATACCTTACTATTCGAATACCTCACTATTCGAATACATAGTTTACTATATCTTCATTTCCATCAGGGAGAAAATGCTTTTAAAAATATAAAAATTACATTGGCCCTTCTCATGGTGCATGCACTTGTACATAAACCGATTAGTAGTCCGCTAATCTAAATAAATATTTACCAAAAATATTCGAATAGTGAAGTATTCGAATAGTGATGTATTCGAATAGTAAGGTATTCGAATAGTAAGGTATTCGAATAGTGAGGTATTCGAATAGCATAAATATTATTCGAATTACGAATACCTCTCGAATAAAAGATTTTATTATTCGAATAATTTTTATTCGAATAGTCCCACCCCTACTTTATACTTAACACCATTCATTTTTGTGAATATGAAACTTATGGACGTTTTTCCGTTAACAGTAATGGCTGCCTAAACTATGACAGAACCACCATCTAGTTCGCCCAGATTGAACATTTCTCAACGGAAAAAATTACTCTTTGCAGCAAGCTAGACCCTCGAAATTATTGTTTTTTTATTTACAAAAAAAGTTATTAAAACACCAAATAGGATGATTAATTTTGCGCCACCTTGTATAAATATATAATAGTTTTAGTTTTGCAATCGCACACGTCTTAGCGAAAACACAAAAGTTGACAAGTCATTCCAACCACTGTGTGCCGCAAGCGATGTCAGCAATCACGATTGCAACAACATTAACAGTCCTCTTAATAATAACAATAATATTGATGTTTACAAGCAACAATTTTGTGCATGCAAATGCGTTTACGGCATTTATTGAAAGGCCTCATTTAAAAAAGTGCATTCAACGATTGTTTTCTTTTTGTTTTTTTTTGTTTTTGTTTAGTTGTAAAGCAATTTATTTATGTTTTTCCTTTACTTCAACTAATTTCGTTTTGTTATTCCTTTGTATTAAGTGTGAATTTAATTTTGTGCAAGTAATTTTGCAATTTCTTTGAGAAATTGATGATTTTTATTACGGAAATACTTAACTGCACTTGCGCATGAATACTCGTACAAAGGTTTGATTGATGTGCAGTTTATGTGAATTGTTATTTTTGTTTCGATTTTACAAGCAAAATGTGACAAAAGATGAATGGAAGTCTCTCAGAAAATATATATTTTATATATTGAATAGTCAGAAAATTCGAAAAAACAGGATTTGAGATTACGAGTCAACTGAGCTTTAAACAACACAAAAAAATATTAAAAATTATTATTTTCATTGCACCCAATATAACATTACACACATATACTAACGAGCAATTTTTGTCAAATAATTTATGTTGATCCTCAGAAAAATACAATTACTTTTAATGGATCAGCTTGCGAGAAAGGGGACTGAATTTGTCGCAAAGGACCACCTACCCAGCCATCAGCATTCCCCTGACTGTAACTGCAACCGAGAATTTCACAACTTATTTCTCAGAAAAGCGCAGGACAGATGGAGCTCCATTTCTTTGTGTACTATTTCGAAAACTCTTTGGCCCCAAAAGAGTAAACGGAGGATTTAGGAAGTCCTAGGAACTCCACGCCATTCAATTTCCAAACTCGTAGCTGTGTCTACCGGTGACTGAACGATCGGCACACACGCGGAAAAGCTAAGTTTACCATTAACCCACATTGCAGAAACTGTGGGACTTTTCAGAGAAGGAGGTTGTTGAGTACTTTCTCTGTAGAGGTCCGGTCTTGGCACCGAGACGATTAAGGGCACTGGCTGCTCCTTTCTTCGATAACCTGAGGCAAATTGCACCAAACTTAATTCCATCAATCCTCTCCATTACGCCAACAACTCGGGCTGGCTGCAGGAATCTGCCCGTTGGAGGTTCTTTAATGGTCCCAAATCGGCGCTTTAGTGCTACTTGGAAAGTGACAGTCTGGTACTTCAACCATTTCACTTACCTATTGTGGCCAAACCTGGTATTTTCTCACACTTTCTCTGCAGTATAAGAATGCATTCCAAATATGAAACGTACATACCCTATAATCAGAAAGTACCAGGAAAGTTTTATTTAAACGAACCGCGCACGTGGGAACCGGTTGAAGTGCCAGTCTGGCACTCCACAAGTAGCACTGAAGCGCCGGTTAGATAGCATCGGATCATTAGTGTCTGTCTGGCCGGTCGGAAATGAGGGCAAACATTTATTGGATTTTGCATGATCATAACGCGCTATCACATCGAGCCCAAATTGTGCGGGATTATTTGACCAAAACCCAAGTAAATACCACCGTGCAAGCACCGTCTTCACCTGATATGGCCCCGTGCGACTTCTTTTTGTTTCCCAAGTTGAAGTTACCACTTCGTGGACGGAGATTTCAGTCGATAGAGGAGATCAAAGAGAATGCGACGAAGGAGCTGAAGGCCATCCCTTCGTCGGCCTACGAGGGGGCTTGGAGGACTGGGTTAAACGTTGGCACATGTTTTTTGAAGGAGATAAAATAAATTTGCCTGAAATTTATCTCTGTTTTGTTTTATTTAAAGATTTCCGGTACTCTGAAACCTTTCACTGCAATCTTAAAATTACCTCGATGAAAGGACTACAGGGATTCTAATAAAAACAACTCTTGCTAGTAGCTTGCGGCATAAAACAAGTTCCACAGCTTACTCTAATTCCTTTGTTATTAATTTTTCTTTTAATTCATAGATTTTTTCTAATCAAACCCCACTACTTCGCCCTTGCGAACAATGCAACAATTACAAATGTCAAGTTTAGGTGTAATTATCGTAATTAAGTCACCGGCTAGCAGTGAAAACTGCACACAAATGCAAATTAGAAATTAAAAATTGAAACTTGCATTGATCGTCAATGAAATAAAATATTGATAAGTAAATTTGCATATGGCTCAATCGGCTATTTCCACATGCATTTATGCAGTAGCTCAGATATACTCACACATAAATAAATACTAAATGCGGTAATTGAAGTGACATTGATATAAATAATACTAAAAATTGTATTATATTAAAACTGTTTTAGAGAAATATAAAACATTTGATAGCTTACATACATACTTACACACACACAAGCACAGCAATACTACCTGCTACCTGTGCACATTGCAACTCAAAACGAAAACTGAAGCTGCTGCGAAATAATTATCGTTCAAGTAGCAGGAAAAATTGCAAAAGCATGTTATTATTTACAAAATTATGCATGTATGTATGCATTTGTGTAACAACAACCATGGGCAACCACATACAGCACAAAATGTGTCGCCTTTTCTATTGTAGAGATTTTTCTTATTTCTCATCATAATTGCATTTGATTAAAATGTAGTTTTTTGGCTAATGCTTCGCATACACATACACACATAAGTACATATGTATGTATATACATGTAAGTATACCAGCTTTTTGTCGGGCTTGACATTTTCTTGCATTAGCGAGGCCTTGACACATTTAAATGGCACATCTGGGCAGACTTACTCGCATGTAAATAAATCCATAGGTAAAGTAAACGAATTTTTAATTCACTGTAATTTGTGCTGAGCTCAGCTTTATGTACTGACCTGAACAAGACTTGCTGCAAACTGCATATGCGTGTATGTATGCATGTATGTATGTATGTATGTACCAATGGCCATGTGTGAATTTGTGAAAATTTAAAAGTGGCAGCTGGCTGTTTTAGCCAATGGGTTTGCAAGCAGAAAATAAAACGAAATGTATACGGAAAATTATGAATCAGCATTGCGAAATTTTAAATGAAAAATTAATTTAAAAGCAATTATTTTTACTATAAAAAATGTATTAAACTCAGAGGAAACTCGAAAGTATGTATTTTAATTGCTCTAAGGAGCAGAATTAAATGATATGATTATCTTTCGCTTAGCAGGTTATATCTTGATCCTATATATGTATGTATGTACATACCCTATGATGAGAAGGTACAAAACAGAGTTAAATTTCAGGCAAATTTATTTTATCTGCTTCAAAATATGACTCGTCTGAAGCAACACACATGTACCACACGTTTAACCCAGTCCTCCATGCACCCCTAGTAGGCCGATAAAGGGATGGCCTTCAGCTCCTTCTTTACATTCTCTTTGATCTCCTCTATCGACTGAAATCTCCTTCCACGAAGTGGTAACTTCAACTTGGGAAACAAAAAGAAGTCGCACGGGGCCATATCAGGCGAAGGTGGTGTTTGCACGATGGTATTTACTTGGTTTTTGGTTAAATAATCTAGCACAATTTGGGCTCGGTGCGATGGCGCGTTATCATCATGCCGAGTCCAAGAATTGTTTGCCCACATTTCCGGCCGTTTGCGACGTTCAGCATCTCTCAAATGCTTCGAAACGGATAAATAATATTCTTTATTGACTGTCTGGCTCGATGGAAGGTACTCATGGTGCACTACGCCTTGGCAATTGAAGAAAGCAGTCAACCAACATCTCCTTCCCGGTACTTTTTGATCATAGGGTATGTATTGGGTGCTTTTTAAGAGCTTAAGAACTTAAAATCTTAATACAAAACAGAAATATTGTTAGAATGTATATGCTTCATTTTATTTATTACCCGTAGCATTAAGCAAACCACACAAAAAATGACAAAATTTATGAAAATAATCTATAATATAAAAATGAATCGCAAAATGTGTTGGTAAGCGCATAACTCAACAACGTATGGACCAATCTTAACAATTACATTTTTAAAATGTTCTTTGAAGTCCAAGGATGGTTTGTACGGCGAAAAAAATTCGAAGAATTTCCGGGAAACCCCTAAAACAGCCCTTTTCTTTTTCCCATACAAATATTGCGCGTTCGTGTGTGTGTGCGTGTTCGCGTTGTAGGATCTAGTGCATTCACACAAAAGTGATAATATCGTGAACCCGACCAAATTGAAAAGTAAGATGTAAGAGCTATAGACTTGATTGGCCTCGCAATATTCTTTCTTTTGTTTTAGTTTCCGAACGAGTCAAGGAATGATTTCATTCACAAATAATAAATAAAAATAGTTAAGTAAATTCTAAGAATGCAGGGCTGAACAAATCCAAAGATATTTTAAGAATAACAACAGATAAACATGTTTTAAGAATATCAAAAGACAAACATTATTAATTAATCTGGAAAACCGATGTTTCTCACATGGTCAATTGTATGTTGCCTATTCCAGTGTTGGAAAACCATCAGATTTGTTTGTATATTCACCAGGTAAAGAAAAAAGAAAACATTGTGGTTCATAAAGCACTACAATAAAAATAAAACAGATTTTTGTTAATAATTATGATTCACTTGATTTACAATAAAGCGATTACTGAAAATACTTATATACGTTTTATTTCATTATTCTTTATGATATCGGTTATTAACCCTATATTAATAATAATAATAATAAATAATTAATTATCTCTATGTTTTGTCATTGAAGCACACACTTTATAAATTTTTTTCACCTTTAGGTTCCCACTATCCCTTTAGATTATTTTTCAATCAGGTTTGAATCTTAAGTTCCCCTCTTCGTTTGAAGCCCTCTGGAAAACATCCCAGTCGGGGTTTTTAGTGGGTCCCAAAAGGGTGGCTAAAGTTCGTGGAAGCGAAGATACTTAGGTGTCCTGAGCTGACCCTTTTCTTTAATTCTCCTGAACAGAACAGTCACCATGATGATAGGGCGGTGTGTAAGGATCAGCAGAGTAAAAACGTCTTAAGGTCGAAATATAAACTGCCACATTCAAAATCTATTTGACAGAACGAAGTCTGCCGCTAGTACTAGTTATTATAAAATTGAAAGTAGCAAGAAAGCTAAATAAATAAATTACAAATCGAATATTTGTTAATTAAATTAAATTTATTTTATTTTATTTTATTTACTTTTTCTTTTTTATTTTATTATAATTCGGTAGATAATTTCATGGCGTTAATTTTTTGACTATGCCATCCGGAATAGGTCCGCCACGACTACGAGTTACATGACCTATTTTTTACTAAATCTGGCCGTATGACGTCAATGCTGGCTTGAATATTGGAACCAAATGTCGTCAATGTTTAGCTGATTAATTCTTGGAAAGAAAAAGTCAGTCACCAAGGCTCGACAGCGCTCGCCATTCGTTGTAACGCCAGCTGCTTCCTCATTTCGCAAGAAAAAGGGGCCGATGATCCAGCCAGCGAGTACAGCGCACGTAAATGGCCGAAGTGATCTAAGGGCTTTTCTTAAATGTTTTTCTGTTGAAAAGGAGGAAATTTAAACAGTTCAATTTAAAATCGGTCCACAAAGCTTTTAACATTTGTTTAAAATATACTCTTTTGCCTTCATTAAGCTAAAAGTATCTTTGGGAAATATATTGAAAAATATTAAAAAATAAATTATTTTTATCTACAAATAAATTATTTTCAAAACACAGTAAATTTCCACAATTTTTTTTTTTTTTCAAAGTAAATTTCCACAATTTGGAACCGTTGTTCTGGCGTTAAACGATTCATGATGGCTTGCCAAACCTTACTGAACAGAAATGCCAACACAGTTTGCCATTCTCAGCAGTCAAACCATAGTTATCGATATCTCGTGCAGCAAAAAAAAAACACCCGATACATAAAGAGATATCACTTGCAACACATAAAGAGAATCGGTACAGTTTTTCCTTCTGAATTATACACTGTACAAGTATTATACCTATTTTATAACTTCCGCCAAAATAATTTTTAAATTTGTATAAAAATTTACCAGAGCTGAATCGATTTGAAAGTATCTCTAAAATTCGAGTTTTTCATAAATAAAATTAATTTTTAAAAATATCATTTCCAAAAAAAATATCACCTCAGATGATAGAAAAGTTTAAACTTGGAAGGTCTGCATTATTATTTTTTTGAGGGGCTTTAGCACTCTGAGTACAATTTCCTTACCAAGCCGTTTCTATACCTGCGTCGCCCAGCCTTTTATCGTTGAGTTAATGCTCATAACAAACAGGCTGAGGTTTGGATTTTAGTCACCTCTTACGACAGGCATTCGTCCTCATAGGCAAGCTCTAACCTTCTAACTCGCCGGGGGATGCCTAAAAATGTTTACAAATTTTAGCAGCAGAATCCAAATAATGATAACTGCGAAGAAAATAGAGGTGTGAATAGGATAGTTTTCCAAGAAATGAAAAAGGTTTTGAAATCAGTTTTCAATGTTGCCCAAGAAGTCTAAATCGGCCAGGATTTGACTGAGTTATTGAAGTTTCCCTTAAACCTATCTTCCAAAAAAAAAGGAAAAATAGCATCAAATATGGATGAGAGAGAGGAGCAGGTTTATACTCGATCACCAACATTTCAAGGCTATGAGTATATAATCTACCTTATTTGGTGGCAAAGAGTTGCCAGCAATCTCGATCTGGCACATCAACCTCGATAAGGTTAATCTTCGCAGTGTATCCTCAAATCATCGCGATCTTCTTCAATTATTCCAGATCGTCAAAAACGTAAAAAATTTGACGAATCTTCTTCGAAATGTGTGCTATTTGCACTAAAAGTGCTTTTGGCACTCTACCTCTTTCTCATCTCTATATTTCCTACAGAACACGGTGTGAGGAGCTTTGAAACGGGCTGCTAATGTAGCCGAGAGTTCACTGTGTTTTAAGTATTCCAATACAAAGCCATATACTCATTTTTGTTTTTCGTTCGTCGAGTTGTGGCCAAATTGAAGGGAAAACTTTGCAGGTGCACAGATAAGTTCACTTCATGTTAGTAGCTGCTCTACCCTTCTCTTCAAACAAGCAGGAATCTAAGCAGGTTATATACATTGACTTGGTTTTCCAAGTTATGTCTCAGACCCTTTCCTCGCGTACTCATCTACTTCTTCATTCACTTCCACTTCACTATATTCAGATACCAAGAAGTAAGGGGATCGTCGATATGAAGTTATTTATAGCCATCTTTTCATATAGTTAGGCAGTCAATAAAAAGCTTTCCAATTGAATATCTGCGTCCCAGTTTGCCAGACTCTTCTCTGAAACCCTTCAGCAAAAACTCAGTTATGTTGAGTTCGCTACCTGGTTACTGCACAATGAAATGTAATGAGGTCACAGTGAAACTAACAAGAGATTGACCGATGAGCATCTTTATGGAACTGAAGCAATGATGTGGCCTAAGTTGGCCACCTGCCAGATTTATAATTGAGGATTTTGTAAATCGTAAGAATAAAAAAAACCGGATGACAATGGGAAATCTCAGACATGGGAAGCTGTTTAGTTCCCTGTTCTGTGGAAACGGCATTAGGCAGGATTGGCATTAGACGATTCACTGCTTACTTAAATGCCGAAACCGGCTGCGTTGCTAGGTTAGGGATGTCTTCCACTGAGACAGGTTTTCGGCTTTGCTTTAAGGATAATAAGACGTAAGGACAAATTTTGCGTAAATACCCATTTTTGTCAAGGCAGAAATGTTCAATTCAATTCAATTCAATTCAATTCAATTTAAAATCGGTGCACTAAGCGTTGACAACTCCTATAAAAGATACCCCTCAGCCTTCATTAAACTAAAATTATCTTTAGCAAATTAATTGAAAAACATTCTTTAAAAAAATGTAATCTTATATACAAATAAATGATTTTACATCTTTCTCGTGCAATCATTTACTTGCTGATATTTTCAGTCCATTGAGCAGCAAACAAATCAAATCAAGTCAAGAAGAAAAACATGCAACCAACCTACTGGCTTACTCAATAATAAAGCACAATTCAACCGCCAAGCAACATTCCCATTAAATTCCAACAACAATAAAATTTAAGTGTGCGCCTGCCCTAACAAATTCTCATCCAAGTCACGCACCACAAGCAGAAATGTTTTATCAATTAGCTTTGCCTCACACCAATTCGCAATGCCGTCAGACGGCACTAGTTCGTTGGGAAAAGCTCACAGACAGAGCTTTTTTTGAGCGCAGTAACAACGGGTGAGTCAAAAGTTATAAAACAAACTACTTTAATATATCTTTAATTAATATATCTTTAATTAATTTTAATGCTTGCAATAAAAGACTTAAGCTGCGAACTTGGAAATTTTAAATGGGGGAATCCATATGAAGGTTCTGGTAGAGTTATTTTTATGCTGAAAACTGAAAATTATAATTAAGAGAGAAAGTTATATTTAAAAGGGAAAACTATATTTAAAATGAAAAAAATATGTTTCCCGGCTTTAATCACTAGAACCTTTCGGGCAGAACTTGTAAATAAAAGTAGAATAGTAGTGATGAGATTTATGTGTGATAGACTAGGAGGATGAAGCACTTTGATAAAGATACACTCGTTTTCATGCCTAGAAAAATGTTTTAATAATCGATTGTCGAGGATTTTGAATTTCAAGCTGGAAATATTAAATTCCTGCTCCAAAGGGAAATGTGTAAGTATTTAAGTAGTACTTAAGCATGTTTGCATGCAATATAGAAACATTTATGATATGTTAAATAATATTTATGTATATATTATATAATCTTATATAACAATAGTTCACTTACAGAAAATTTACAACACTTTGACAGAACTCGATGTTTTATATAATTCCATCTGCGGTTAGAATAGTTCATTGTCACATGTTTAATTAATATTTAATTATTTTAACACAGAGAGTTATTAACAATAAAAGTTATTAATAAGGGAGAATTTAATTAAAAGCGCATTTCAAACCTTCATCCATAAATTGGTTGGAAAATTTCATAAACTTGAAAGCAACATTTCTATAAGGAGGACATCTTAACTTCTGTAAGTCATGCAGTCATTTGAAAAGTAGTTATACATTTATGCGCATAAGACAATAAAACGTATGTATACTAGCATTTCACGCTTTACCATAACAAATGGTGAACGGGACATGTGAAAAATTTCATCAAGCCCAAAACAAAAATATTTTTTGGGACCGGCCGTCGTATCCCAATGACAAACCTTCGAGTGCATTGCTGCCATGAAAAAGATCCTCACAAAAATATTCGCCGTTTGGAGTCGGCTTGAAACTGTATGATTCCTTCAGATAGGAGTAGGAGCTCGGCCAAACACGCAAAAAGGGTGTACGAAAATAAATATAATTAAATAAAAAAATTCCACGTTTAAATAAATGGTAGTCTATTAATAGAAAATAATTTTTATAAACTCTATAATTAATACTTATACTTAAATATCTTATACTTAAATACTTATTTTTAAACTTTTACAATAGTCATTTTAATCAAATTATTAGTTTTAAAAAGAAAAGCGTGGACCCATTTAAAAGGCAGGTAGTTGCACCGTAGAATTTTCTATGCGCATTAAATATTTTAAATCTTGAATGAAAAAAAACATACCATAGTCTGTAGACTCAAGAATGAAATAATACAAGATTATGCCTTCACAAGGGCCGAGAAGGAAGAGTAGGCGAAATAAGTGTAGAACTAATACATTTACTCAAAACGGTTTATTTATTTTCCGTGCTGACTCCACTCAATTTTCAAATTCACCAAGAAAAATTTAGCGGTTTTGTGTATTTCCTAAAACGTGCGAATTGAATTATATGGAGCCGTTCATAAATTATATCACTCCCATCATTTAATTACTACGTCTAAAACTTTGACCCCGGATAATCATGATAATAGCATAGAAAGTGTTCATTATTAGAGTTTGGCTACTTGGTTTCATAGTTTTTAAAATCTCGAATACACATAAAAAAGTGGTAATAGTGGGTAGAGCACATCGCTGTAATAGGAAGGCATGGCAACTAATTACCTAAAAGAGTTTCCAACGGGTTCAAATTAGAAGTCCCTCATGGCCATGAAAACGTCTTTAGCACTGAGAGTAAATAAATTCTTGGTATGAAGGTTTCTTTTTTCTAAACAAACCAAAAAAGCGACAGCAGGAATTTACCTGTCAAGCTTTTACTAAGCTGTAGATATCTTTATTCTCCAAATGTCTAGCACAAATTTGCGAGTTCCAAATTTCCTAATTTTGCTCCCGTCTTTCATTCCAACAAAACCTGTGTTTTTAAGAAGACATTAACTACATTTGTACTCGCACGTTTAGTGACTACCGGCAGGTATCAATATTTTAAATAAAAAAAGCGATAATTTTAAGATTAATTAATTAAATGTCAGCCACATGAAAATGATATTACGCGTAACTTTTATTCGCCCTAGTGCCTGTTTTTCGTTTGCCAATTTTCCTCAATATGCTGATGATTTTAAAATACTTACTGCATTTAAAAATGCTGAGGATACTTCCTTGTTCCAATTGGAAATTAATGCTTAGCGTAATATTCTTACTCTGTCACGATGACTGGATTTTTAGAATTTTCTATGTTCACTAATGACCAAACAAATTCGGATACACATTGTACCTATGAGCAGTTTTATTACTCTGTAAAACGCATATTTTCACTACTTTCAATACAGTCACCGCAAGATCTGTTTATCTAATGCTAACACAATTTTAGTGAAGAATATTTCTCTGCTTTGTCAGGCGCTTTTAAATTCTAAATTCCGCCACTATTCTTTCCCAATATTGTCTATCCCGTTCTCCAGTTTCTACATTGGATTATAAGTCACGTCTTGTGGATACTTTCTAGTGACGTGCGCGGCCTTTGAAGGTCAGAGTTTTCTTCTACTGACGCTGTAAAATTTGTCATAACCACCACGAGCTTGTGGGCTATCATCCCAGCTTTATCATAATGATTGTCACCAAGGGTCGCTCAGTAATACTTGAACCAAAATTAATCATAATAACAATTTTTCAAAACTCTCGAGCGTCTTCCAGCAGGACAAGTTTTAGTAGAGCTGTGTTTCTGGATATAAATGGCATATATTGCGAATTTAAACCGAATCGGAAGACTAGCGTCATATATTGAGTAATACAAGGTGGCGCAAAAGTAATTATATTTAAAACTTTAGAAAATTGCGTCACACCTCAATCATATTTAGCACTTTTGAACTGGGTAGCTGCAGCATACAAACAGACGAAGCAATGGAGCGCGTAAAGGTCAAAACAAAGATTTCCATTACTCAAAATAATTTTGTTATTTAGTAAAAATTATTCAACAAAAAATGTATGTTTAATTTTGCGCCACCTTGTACTTTTTGCCTAAAAAGTGGGCTATAAATTAGATTAGGTTGACCCGGCTGGATGAAAGCCATCACATAGACCTATTGTTCTTTAGTGTTACCCGATGGAGCTTTACGTTTTCTTGTAGTAGATATCTTGTAATACGTCTGCGTCGTTCGAGAATCTAAGTAAATTCTGAAACACTAGCCCGGAGATGCATTCTAGTTTTCATATTGTAGAGCTCCTAAGCATTTCAATCTGGTTCTAGTTAACGCAGGGCAAGATGTTCTACCGTTTCCCTCTCATTCAGTTCATTGCAAAATTTACAGTTATCATTGTTTATAATTACTATCTTGTATGCGTGTGCTTCTAGCAATTTGTGGCCTATCGGTATACCTACGGTGGTCCAGCTATTTTTTGGCGCATCTAGAATTCTTCCTTTTGTAGGTATCATAATTGTATCAAAAGGATGCTTTAGTGCTACAGGTTGGACCATATAGCGTTTGTGTTTTAAACCCCCTATTTTTTTGAGAATGGTAACACAAATGACATGTCAAGGTTTGACATTTACGAAATGGGATGATATACGCTTGAACAAAATTGGGAAATATTGAAAACCTATTTCCAAAGTGGTGAGTCTTCTTCTTCTTCCCCGGTTACAGTAAATGACGAGCGTTACCGTGACATGCTCAACGAGTTTTTGTTTCCAAAACTTGAAGAGGATGACATGGACGACATTTGGTTTCAACAGGACGGTGCAACTTGTCACACTGCTAAAGTTACACTCGAACTTTTGGCTACCGTTTTTGAACTCCGATATGAATTGGCCGCCTCGGAGCTGTGGTTTAAGCCCATTGGACTATTTTTTGTGGGGAGCCGTTAAGGACAAATGCTATGCGAACCATCCAGAGACGATTGATGCTTTAAAACACGAAATCGAAGTTGCCATTCATGAAATTGGAGCCCAAACAATCGAAAATGTGCTTAAAAATTGGGTTGATCGAATGGCCTACTGTAAAGCCAGTCGTGGCAGTCATTTGAACGATATTATTTCTCATTCATAAATGGCAATGTTCAATCTTCAAAATAAAAACAAAAGTTGGAAAAAATATTGATTAGTTTTTTTTCATAGCCGATTCAAAAAGCAAATTTTACATGGCCCACCCTATACTTGGTATTTCATCTACCTACCTACCTACCTGATATTGCCTAGACCGAGCTAGTACGAATCTGCCGTCTTTATCTGCATTCTGCGTACACATGATTTTCGCGGTTTTGCAAGAGACTAGGTTGTTCCACCTCCTATCTATCCATCCTTTAATGCCCGTAACGACGATATTGTATATCGCCTTTAAAGGTTTCAGTATGTTTCTTGTTCAAATAGTATTTAACAATCTCATTTGCAATTTCGTTTCCTGCAATGTCCTTATGTCCGGCTACTGCTTTTTAGAACATTTATATTACTTTTATCGCCATATAGGTAGGTATATATATTTTGAAATTGCTTAATGTCTTTCCGAATACTACAGCAAAGACTTCTGCTTGAAAGAAACTGCAGCGGTGGGGGAACTTAAATGGCTGTCTGATGTTTATAATCTACCCAGTCTATAACCTGCTGAGTAAATTCATCAATTTGTCGTCAAGGTCAATTCATCCGTTCCGAGATTCGAACGGACAAAGCTTTTACAAATGGTATTTTTATATTCTGTTAAATACATCTATACATCCATACATCCACAATCATTTTTTTTTTTTCATTTTATTATTCTATTTTTTTTAATATTTACATTGCGCAATTTTATTATAATATAGCTATGTATGTGTTGTATTATTGTATAAACATTACTTGTGTTCTATGTAAATTATTTACACTTTTGTAATTGGCATGGATCGACTGCCATGAGCAATAAAGAATGAAATACAATAAAGTGTATCACAGCACGGCAGCACAGGCTCAGAATAATAATTTTTGTCATCGACAGGAGATTTTATTTTTCTGTTTTGAATTCGTTTTGAATTCAGTTATCTGCAAGATCGGTCCATATCGAAACAAATGGGCTTTCTGCTTTTGTGACTGGCGTGCAAATTGGCTGGCGCGGACAATGCTTGAGTGATTCACAGCGAGCACGCAAATGGGTCGTTGCAGCTACAAAATGCCGCAATTAACCGCAGTTGCATTTAATTGGATTTTCATACAGTGACAATGCAAACAACTATTGTTTTTTCTTTATTAAAAAAGTTCTGATTAATGCTTTTATAGATTAAGGTCGCCTATTGACTATAATCAATAAAATGCGGAAGTGAGATGAATAGAACTTTTGTTAACTTTATGATATTCGAAATATGGCGAAAAATCAGGAAAAACTAAATTAATAAAACTTAGTGAAACATTTAGAATAAAAATAAATGCTGGAAGCTTTTGCTTTCTGTTAGCTTCATCTATTCTCATGCAAACACGCACAAAAAAATCATATATTCCTAAGAATTAAGTCTACTCAGCAATATCCCTTGACATTTGATAAAATATGGGACGGGGGATTGCTTTATAAGCTAAAAATCTTACTTCCATTGCAGTTCAGTGACATTCTGAAATCGTACATATCAATTATAGTAAGTACTTCAGAGTAAAGCCAAAATGGGCGTATCCGAAAATGAGAGAAATATCAGTTTGTTATTTGCAGTCCATATTGGAATATAAAATTCAATCTTCACCAGATTTCACTAACAATAAAATTGTTTATAAGCCTGTGATAGTATGCCAATCATATGCCAATCACTCACCGATTCGAGGATCGACAACTTTGTTGCGGACAAGTTTTCAAGACATATGCAATTTACCGTTATTCACCCAAAAAACAAAAGTAGTTCCACTTATACGAGGTGTGTTCAAAAAGTATCGCGAATTTTGAATTTTCGCAGGTTACGTATATTCGAATTTCGATTTTTTTGTGGCGATGTGAAAAACGAAATTAAGTGCGCGGATGCATTCCGAATGTTGACTGTGTCATACGCAGAAGTTACTTTGGACCAAAGCAACGTTTATCGGTGATACAAAATGTTCTCAGAAGGCCGAGAAGATGTGAATAACGAAAAGCGTTGCCGAAAGCTAGACGCCCTGGCACTTCAACAACAGACGAAAAAAATTGATGAAGTGAAGAAAATAGTATTGGCCAATCGTCGAATCACTATTAGAGAAGTTGCTGAGGACCTAGACATATCGATTGGCTCGTGCCATTCGATTTTTTTCAATGATTTGGGCATTAGACGGGTTGCCGTAAAATTCGTACCAAAACTGCCCAATTCCGACCATGATTGCAAGAACATTGCTAATGAGATGTTCGACTCTGTCCGCGACGAGTGTGTTTACGTAACCTTACTGGTATCAACTTCTCTGTCAGGTAGGGAGGTGACTGGAATAATGTAAGTTTGCACATAAATATGCAATTTCTAGCAGACAAATAACTGTTAAGGCAACAACCCAATAACCTTGTTCGCCAGGCAGAGATAAGATCATTTCTACCAATTCCAAAAGTCAAATGTCACATTAAGTGTATGGCAAGATTTGGAGTCAAGTTTGCTGTATACCAGTTCATTAGCTGGAGAACTAATTTGCGCCTCGTTTTCTCTGCCATGAATATTGCAGAGACTCTCAGCTTACGCAACGTCGCATAAATATTTCCTACAACCCTATTTATATGGTTAGCATCAGAAGGACTATTCTATCTGCGGTACCAGCTGGTGGTAACAGAGGAAGGCCTCCTCTACGTTGGAAAGATCAGGTGGAGAAGGACTTGGGTTCAACTGGCGTCGGTTAGCACGAGAAAGAAATGACTGGCGCGCTTTGTTAAATTCGGCCAAATTCGCGTAAGCGGTTATCGCGCCAATTTAGAAAAGAAGAAGATCCAATCTGAATTGTTGAAACAAATTCTAAGTACTATTTAATATTCTTTCTACTGTGGGCAAAAAGTAAGGGGAATTTGGTTGTAAAATGAAAAATCTTTATTTATTCTTGTAAATCAATTTCATGCTCTTCAAAATAATCCCCTCTCGATGAAATACACTTATGCCAACGATTTTTCCAATCCCCGAAACATGCCAAATAGTCCATTTCTGGTATAGCCATCAGCACCTTCTTCGATTCAGCTTTTATCTCCTCAATCGACTCGAAACGCGTTCCCCGGAGTGGTCTCTTGAGTTTTGGGAATAGCCAGAAGTCACACGGAGCCAAATCAGGCGAATACGGTGGTTGCGGAACGATATGCGTGGAATTTTTGGCGAAATGGTCACGAAGAACGAGTGTAATGTGAGACGGTGCATTATCGTGATGCAAAAACTAAGAGTTGTTGGCCCATAATTCTGGTCTTTTTAGACGAATTGCTTCACGTAAACAACGCATAACGCTCAAATAATATTCCTTATTAACAGTTTGACCAGGTGGAAGGAATTCATAGTGCACCACACCACGAAAAGCGAAAAAACTGTCATCATGACCTTTATTTTTTCGGTCTGGCCTCGCTTAGCACGATATTCGCTTGATTGGTCGGTTGTTTCAGGGTCGTAAGCATAAATCCAAGTCTCATCTCCCGTAATGATGCATTTGAGCTTGTCCTACTAGTCTGAAAGCATTGTTTCACACACATCATCGCGACGACTTTTTTCCAAGAAATTGAGAGTTTTCGGTACCAAACGAGAGTTGACTTTTCGTAGGCCCAAATGGTCTTTCAAAATGGTTTTCACAGATCCTTCCGATATTCCGATCATATCAGTAAGGTCTTTAACAGTCAACCGACGATTTTCGAGCACTAACTCCTTCACTTTATTGACGTGTTGGTCATCTGTTGACGTCGATGGTCGTCCGGAGCGCTCCAAGTCATCAACACGTTCTCGACCCTCTTTGAAGTCTTTGTACCACTTATAAACATTTTTCTGCGACATGGTCGAATCACCAAATGCCTTCTGCAACATGCTAAACGTTTCCGCAGCCGAAATTTCATTCCGCAAACAAAATTTGATGGCACTTCTCTGCTCAATCAAATCAGACATTGTAAAAATCGAAAAATGCACTCTTGGTCGTTTGGTAAACACAAGCGTAAATATATTACTGATAATGACATACACATGAAAGTTGGCCAAGATGTTATTAACAGTGCTGCCAACTCATGAAAAAAATAACTAGAGCGAAATTTTAATCCCGCGAAGTTTGACAAATAAATTCACCTTACTTTTTGCCCACAGTACCCGCGATTATGTCAAAACCTCTGACGTGATAGATACTTACGGATCTTAATGTCATATTTAAGGCATAAAAATACTTTAGAAACCAGCCGCACATCAAACAAAAGGAACCATGTAGACCAGTGTAATTTTCAAGCTTTGCAGGTGTACTTCTATTGTACCAAAAAGTGTGTGCAAAGAAAATTATTTTTGAGTATTTATCCATAAGTTTTTTTTCTTTAATTTTAATATTCCAAATTTAGATCAACTAAAATGATGCTCACCTTTAGAGCCTATTCAGTGCTTTGCATATTTGCTCATCAATAACACCATAATTATCACTACAGAATTAAACTACAGAAGAACTGCAAAGAAGGCGAACAAAATAAATTCCATATCACGCGTCGCTCTCAATTTCATTTCATTACTTTTGCTCTAATCCAAACTCATATCTTAGTGCTTATGTGAAACTATTTAAAGCTGCAATTAGTGCAATTAGTAGTTTCATGAATTATAGTACATTCATACATAAATGCGATATTGGTGTGTGTGCCGAGATCCTCTTGAAACCATCCGTTTATTTTTATTTTCGCACTGTTGAAATATTTTCTGAACAAGTAATTTGCGCCTACGTAATTCTTCTACCAGTTTCGAAAGTGTTCAAATGTGCTAATTTACGAAATTTTCGCAATTTATTTGCTCACTCAATTTTTCACCTTTTGCCATCAGCCAAAAGCAACTATTTTATTTAACACTTCCAATTAGTTTCACCTTGAAGTGTTTTTTCTGTTTTGACTGTTGCGATAAAATCGTTTCACAATTTAAGAATTCAGCAATTGCATTCACATCTGTGTATGTAACGGGTGATCAATTAAGAGGAGTTTTTTTCATTTGCGTTTTTTTTACAGATCGCGCGCGAGTTGTGGCAAACTGTCATCGTGGATTTGTTGAACAGCGTTTGGCATTTCATCATGGAAAGACTCACACCGCAACAACGTCTACAAATTGTTCAACTGTATTATGAAAATCAGCGTTCTGTGACAAATGTTTTTCGTGCGCTTTGACCGCATTATGGTCAACATAATCGGCCTGCCTTAAACACTATTCGACATACCATCAACAAATTTGAATCCGAATATTCATTGGTGGATAATTCTCGACCGAACAGACCACGTCCAGCAAGAAGCATTGAGAATATAGCGGCAGTAGCAGAGAGTGTACGTGAAAACCGCGATGAATCGATTCGGCACCATTCTCAGCAACTTGGACTGTCGTATGGAACAACTTGGTCAATTTTTGCTACCTGAAATTGAATCTTATGATCTCTACGACATTTGGTTTCAACAAGACGGAGCCACTTGCCATACAGCTCGTGAAACAATGACTTTATTGAGAAGTCATTTCGGAGAGCAGCTGATTTCACGTTTAGGACCTGTGAGTTGGCCACCAAGATCTTGTGATATCACACCTTCGGACTTTTTTCTTTGAGGACTCGTGAAGTCCAAGGTCTATGCTGATAAACCAGCTACGATTGAAGCTCTGGAAGCCAACATTACGCGTGTTATTCACGACATACCAGTCGAAATGCTCGAACGAGTGATTGAAAATTGGACCTTCAGAATGGACCACCTTAAGCGTAGTTGCGGCCAACATTTGAATGAAGTCATATTCAAAAAGTAAATGTCAAAGAATGTCCTTTCAAATGATAAATAAAGGTTTTGAACATAATTTACATTTTTGTTTTTTTTTTAACTATTGAAAAAAGCACCTGATGATTGATCACCCGTTACATAAGCGTATGGGTGGAATTTTTCATATGAATCAACAGTTGTGTGCTGACAACACAGTTTCTGTTTAGATTCATATAATCAGGGATTGTAATGCGATAAGGTTTGTGTTATTAAATACAGAATGTATTTGCTGAATCATATCCAGGAAATAGGAAAAGGGGCTTAAGACCAACAGTATTTTTTTTAAATATTTATATACATATACTATATGCATACTATACTATACTAGTAGACCATACATACTATACTAGTAGACCATTTTTGTGGAGCAAAGGTATAGTCCGGCATGTCTCAATTTTGCTTTATTTTTAGTGGATCAAATTTTGTAAATTTTTATCATTAGAAATCTTAATATTAAGTGTCAAAAGTATTACAATTGGATATCGGATAGAAATATTGTTTTCCACTTTTTAAAGTAGAATTTCACGAAGATCATTTTTGTGGAACATTTTAACCCCTGAGCTTCTCTTTTTACGGGTCAAATCGACCGCTTTTTAAGAAAGACATTTTAAATAGACATTTAAGGACTAAAGTGTTCTACGAAAATATTTATGAGTAATTTTCAGTTGGGGTTTCGCAAAACACAAAAGCTGTCAGTATAAAGGGTTAGGGGTATTCAGAGGCCAGGACAAATGATGATTTTCAATAATTTTTTTTTGCTAGTCAATTGGTTTATTTTACAAATATAAAAACACAGCATTCATATATCAAGCTTCGACTTAACTTTAGCAAAATTTCAACAAAAAAAATCATAATTGTAAAAGTTATCGCTGTTTGTTTTTCCACTCCGTTTCTCCAGAAGGCCCTTGCGGTGATTATCACAAGTACTTGGATATTCATCTAAAATCAATCCGACAAGAGAAACTAGTCTTATTAATAGATAATCTTGTGCCTGATCGAAGCTTTTTTTCAATTAACAATATGGTGGCCTCAGGGAGTATTTTCCAGATTTTTGAGAAAAAAACCGACAATTAATTGTTTAAAAAAAGTCGAAATTTTTGAAAAGAAATTCTTCGAACAGACATGAGTTTTTATGTTTTTCAAAAGTAGTATAACTTTTATCCGAATTTACCAATACTTTAAGAAAATGCAAAAAACAAATCCAATTTTTTTAAATTTCTGACTATCCCTAACCCCTAAGCTTTTGCTCGTAATAGGTACATAGACAGAAAGTTTAACATCATGAGCCGATTTGTTTTTTTTTCAAATTTCAATTAAAGTATTCTGCCAAATTCTGTCATAGAATCTGCCAATTTATTTGAACCCGACTTGGACTTCAATCCTAGTTTGCCCTCTAATAGTTTTTCACTTTTTAATTTTGGGTCATTGTGCCTATCTGTTGCTGATGTCGTCAAGGGTATTATGAAGCTCAACCTCACAACGAAAACTGACTCGGATGGCCTCTCGGCAATCTTGCTAAAGAACTGTTTGTGTTTTGCTGAGCCTCTTAGAATTATATTTATGTATTTATTTATTTTATTTATTTAGTAAATTTACTTACATAATTAAATTACATAAATAAACTGTAAAACTAGGCAACTAACAACTGTGGTCCTCGGCCTAATAGAGATTGATCAGATAACTATTAAAGTTGTTTAAATTGAATAATAAATGCCAAATCTTTTAGGGTTATATTTATGTAATAACTCGTTGTCCTTTGATATTTTTGTTGGTGACTGGAAATTAGCATCTGTTACCCATACATTTAAGAGTGGAAATGAAAACGATTGTTACCAATTACAGGCCGATTTCGAAACTATCGTCTATCTCAACTACTTTTCAAGTTAACTTTTCGAGTTAACTGTGAATGTTAAGTTATATTTTGATGTCAAAGGTCTAATGTCTTCCAACCAGCATAACTTCGTCGAAAGCCGCTCTAATTTACCTATTTTTAATGATTACTGCATTTCAGCCTTCCAGAACAGATCTCAAATTGATACCATTTATACAAATTTCTCTAAAGCGTTTGACAAAGTTTCGCTCCGAGTTCTCTTGCAGAAGCTAGCATCAATGGGTATACAGTCCACGTTTTTGTCGTGGATTAAATCATATTTGCCCAACAGGCACTGCGTTGAAGCCGTTGATAGTGCGGTATCTCGTGTATTTATTACGTTTTCTGGTGTCCCGCACCGAAGTATTCTAGGACCCCTTCTATTTATTGTCTTTATTAATGATATTGGTTCATGCTTTTCATTTGCGTATCACATATTGGATGCTGATGATCTTAAAATATTCGCGGTCATTAACAGTGCTCGAGACTCTGAAATGTTGCAATCCGACTTACACAATGTTCAGAGCTGGGGCTATTTAAATCGTTTGTCCCTAAATACAAGCAAATGCTTTCACGTAAAATTTGCTAAATCGACCAATACTTTGCCTACTTCGTATAGTATTGCTGGCTCACCCTTGCAATCCGCTGAAGAAATTAAAGACTTAGGCGTTATTTTCGACCCTAAGCTGAATTTCACTAGCCACGTTAACCACGTCATAAGATGGTATCACTATGCTGCGCTTATCTGGTCGCCCGGAACCAGTGATTCGCAAAGAACGAAGCTACAGACACGTCGAAACACTGCCATTAGGACTGCGACAGGATGTCTACTGGTGTCCCCAATACAACATCTACATGACGAGACCCATATGCTCCCTGTAAAGGAGCATAATAAACTGCTCAGCAAGCAGTTCCTGTTACCGCAGGTCCCACCCATGCAGACACCTGCTTGAGCCTGAGCCATCTCCTTAACTACGCGGATGAGATCCAGAACAAAACAGGCCGACAATTACTGGACCGGACAGTGTACAGACATACAATTAACGACATTCATCGGGAGACTCTTACCACCTCTTTAAGCTCCCGACCCCTGAATGCCGGTACCCATTGCAGACGAAGAGCTCCAACTTCCCCGAAACAGCAAGTTTCCTGTGTCTACCGTTAGATGAGCTAGACGAAGACGAGTGGTGGTTACACTACACTGGCAGGGCAAAGTTACTGCTACAACAACAACAACGGTCATATTCGATGCTAGCATTCGTACGCCGAAATTGTTCTGCATTTACTAACCCATACACACTTAAAACATTGCATTATGCTTCTGATCGAGATTAGATCATGCCGCTGTTATTTGGAAACCTTACCAAATAGGTCTCTCTAACCGGGTTGAGAGAAATATCTACTCCGATAAGCAAGCGGCAATTAGGTCCCTACTATCTATTATGGTACACTCGAAACTGGTCAGAGAATGTCTGGTTCACTTTCGATTACATCAGAATTCTTCGACGTAAGGATAATCTGGGTACTTGGTCATAGTGGCATTGCTGGAAACTGCGAAGCCGACGAGCTGGCCAGACGAGCTGGCCTTCTGCACAAGTTTGGATTGGAGTCGTTTTAAGGATATTCTGAGGATGACAAAATCTCAACTCTGAAATTTCGTGGACATTCTCACGGGGTACTACCCGCGGGGTATACATGCCGTCAGGCTCGGAATTACTTCGAGACCTTTTTGCGTCAGCTGTATGGAGGATGAGGTGGAATCATTTCAGCACCTGCTCCTTAACTGCACCGCTCTCGCGGGACTAAGATTTCACTTCTTTTCTGCGCCTGCTGACATAGCAGGTCTTGATATCAAAAATCTGATGAGCTTCGTCAGCAGCATAAAACGGCTAACAGAACAGAAAATTAGTCACCGTTCATACTCAACAAATACCCAGCTCTCTCCTTTTCGTCCTATCGTTTTTCCTTCACTTTTTTCCCCCCTTCGCAATGGTATCCCAAAGGATGAACCAAACTTCTATCGTTCAAGTGGGCCCACCCTCTAGGCAACCATTACAACTTAAACTAACCTAGCCGGGTTGAGAGAGTTCAGAAAGTTTTTCTTCGTTTTACGCTCCGATTTTTAAACTTTTCTGTACCTGTACCTGTACCATCGTACCGCTCTCGATGTTTATTGATTGACTTATTGAAACTATTTATTGTCCTTCTCTTTTAAGTAAAATTCAATATCAAATTCCTAAGAAGAAACTTCGACAGTTCGAAACCTTGAAAATTGGCTTCTCGATAACCAATTACGGGGCGAGTGCTCCGACTTCTAGGGCATGAATTTATTTTGGTTCAGAATAAATTGACTAAAATAAAGTTAGCTTATGAGTGAAAAAAAAATTATTACCTAAAATAAGGAACACCTTAAGGCACATGTACATGCGCCTATATTGAAAATTAATTGCATAAGTAAACACTGGCAAAGAATACAGCAGCTCGTGAAGCCAAACAAGTTATCATTTAGATACGTACATAAAAGTGTATGCACATACAGGTACCGATGATTTTATTTTTCAGTACTAGAGCTTAGCATATTACTTGCTTACAACACCTATACTCTGTGTGTATGTGTGATTGTGTAGTCATAAATGCGTTTAATAGGTGATAATTTTTGCCAGAAATAATTACTTTCTTCTTAAATAAAATTAGGATTAAATTAAAGTTAAAAGCCTTAAATTGTATTATCTTGACGCGCCTCATCCGCATAGATTCGTTATAAAAATGGGACTTCACATGAAAAGTGTGCGAGGTGTTGTTGCCAAGGATGAGATCACACAGCAGTGCCATATTGTCAATTGCTTACCTCATAGAGTAAATAGCGGGTGCTAATTTTCGCTAAACTATTGACGAATATTTAGATATATATTTGTATGCATACATAAACTATTTGCAGATCACTTGGCGCGAAACGAATTGCTCGCCTTTTTCACTGAATATAGATTTTAATTTAAATTTCTATTTACTTTCAGTTCGTGGTCGGATAAATAAATATTTGCCACACGCGTATGTTCCAATTAACTTAACTCATGTATTTTTACACTATATGAAAACTTGGTATAGGTATGACCCAAGAATGATAGAAACCAGAATAGAAACAAGATTGCGCTCATCAAAGGGCGTATTTACTACTCTTTGCTCTTCGCAATAAATTTAGTGCTTTTTTATACACAAAGGCGAAAGTTTTTTTAATTTGGAGTTTGCTTCTTTTTTTAATTTAAAATTAATGTAAGCTATAAGTTAAAAAAAAATATTTATAATTAAAAAACAGGCTAAAAGAGGCTACTCTTGCGTTTAAAGTTTATTCTGAGAAGATTTCAATGCTATTGAAAATTTATTGATTCCTATAAAAGTGATTTGAAAGTGCAAGTCTCATTTTTTGCTCTTTTTGAGATTATCTAAGCATTTTGGATCTTCTTCTTTCAACTCCATTTAAGGCCCTCCCCACATTTGAAATGGTGTTTTTTGGGTAATAGAGTAAAACGGAAACGAAAAAAATAAATTTTTTTTTCAAGAAACACCAAAATAAAAATACAAAAATATAAAAAAAAAATATTTTTCGTTTCCGTGTTACCCACTTTTAAAAAATTAATTTTTTTTCAGTATTTTATTTTCGGATTCATTATTAAAAATTAAAATTTTTTTTTTTTTGCACAAATGAGGTTTGTTCAAAAAGTTGTCATCCTTCAAAAAATAATCTTCATTGGGCAATGGACACATATATAATATATCCGGTTCTACTGAATCGAGTTTAATGAAATAAATTTTAAATGACGTAGAATTTGACTTCCGAATTTTTTTTTGCACCTTTAAAGTGAAAAAAAAATCAAAGAATAGTTTTTCATATTTTAACGCCCGCAATTTTGTCAAATTTTATTTTTTTAAGAACGTAGTTCATAAGATAAAGACTGAATAGGAGCATTTTAGTCTTTTTGATTTCATACACCTGTGAGTACCGGAATCCGTGTGGACAGCAACATATCTTTTTCAGTTTTTTCAGACCAATTTTAGAAGGCTGACAACTTTTTGAACCGACCTCGTATGGTAAAAAAAAATTTTATTTTTTAACAATGGATCAAAAATATAATACTGAAAACAAAAATAAAAGATCTTTTTTCGGTTCCGTTTTACACGCTTTTAAAGAAACATCCAAAAATCACCATTTCAAATGCGGTGAGGGCCGAAATATTTAGAACTTGTTTATGAATTTTCAAAAGCCTTTGAATTTACTGAATATAAATTAAAGCCATAGAGGTGTATTTATAGTAAAGATAGGAAAAAAAACACCAGATAATACTGAAAAAAACATAATGACCATAACCTCAAATATAGCAAAAAGGTGTTTTCCGGACTATTTTTTAATTCTCTTAAACGTAAGTTTTAAATACAAAGATGGATTTTAAAAACTCTATTTTTCTCATATAGTCACCTTACAGTACATAGCCATTGTGCCGTAAGGACCGCCTCTGACGACGCGATTTGCAATATCGTCTGGAAAACTCCCTATGGATGGACAAGCACGAGAAATGAGTAATTTCTATGACAAGCTGGGATGACCATTAAAGGAGAAGGAAGCCACAGAACGGCTTCAACCCACAGAAGAATGGCAACATAGATGGGATCTATCGGTTAACGGCTTGCATGCAGATAAAATAGTAGACTATCGGATAGAATGTTAAAATTTCTTGCACTTATCAGCCAGCCGACACAAATGTTTTGACCCGAAGTTGGTGATCCAGAAATCTTCTGTGCTTCATGAATCTTTCTTAGTTTTTAATGAATCTAAACTTGATTCCAAGAGTTACTATTTTTTCCATGAACAAGACATTTAATTCAAGCATCTATCTGCCTTACTGAGCCACTAAACGACTAGGCTTAGGGCCAATTAGATTGCCAGTTTACGTTCTGGGTCCAAATACGGCACGCGGCTACCAAAGCAGCGAAGATCACGGCAATACTGAGCAGACTAATGACGCACATCGGTGGACCAACCCAGATTAAAAGAAGGCTGATCATGACGACCACAAACGCAATACTCCTGTACGGCAGCGAAATATGGGAAGATGCGCTAAACTGTAAAATCAAGCGCAAAGCACTCGAGGTTGTACAACGAACAGCGGCATTCAGAGTTACTTCAGCCTACGGCACTGCCTCAGACGCAGCAGTTTTTGTGATCAACGGGGAAATACATACCGACTTCATGACCCGGGAACGAGTGGATGCGTGGGGTTCTAGGAAGAACACGCCACCACTAACACCGCGGATCGGAGACGGCAAATCATGCAGCGGATGCAAAGCCGATGTGACACCGAATCGAATGACAGATGAACAGAGAAGCTGACTCCTACAATAGATAAATGGATTCAAAGGAGCTTCGGGGAAGTAGTATATTTCATGACTCAGTTCCTCTCAGGCCACGGATACTTAGCGCATGCGTGAGATAACTGACCCCAGGTTCATATATTGCGAAGCATCGAGTGATGACACCGAACACACGTTCTTTAATTCTGACAGTTAGCTCGTGGAAAGAAATGCCCTGAGGCAGCAGATTGGCGACATCGTGCAGACCAATGTGATCGGAAAGATGCTTGAACGCGAGGTTAACTGGAATGCGGTTAAAAGATACGTTGAAGCCGTTTTACGGAGAAAAAAGATAGACCTCGACGCAGTACCATAAAGCGAAGCCTCACAGACAGAGACGTAAGAAACGAGCCTATAGCACGAAGCTGGTTACAAGCATGGTCGGCCCAGACGTGGGTGAATAGAACTGGTTCATTTCATAGACGTCGTTCTGGACCCTCCCGAAGTGCAGAAAGTAGTTCCGGGAAGGGAGTTTCCGCAGAAGAGGAGGAGGGATTGTTTTCGTGGCCACACGACTCGACGCAGTAGACGACGGTTGCGTTGCCACGCCAGTCGGTTCTACGTTACCGGAACGACCCGGATTTATATCCGGCCAAGGACTGTCATTTCAGCAGCATTCTCCATATATGTATGGGGTATGCTTATTCTGCTACAACAACAACAACGACGGTCGCCGTAAGTGCGAAGGCATTTTGAACCCTACCGCACACACCAAAAAACAAAATACAATATAAAAAATAAAAGACTTTGGATTAAAGCTGGAGAAACCATGTTTTTCACACGAATGGAGCCACAGTTTATATTTTTTTATAAAGAATAGTAAAAACAAAGTCACTTCATATATCCCAAAAGATTATATTATAATACAGAAAATTGTTTTTCTAATGGCACAGCAAAGTTAGTCGGAGCTTTGCTAATAAAATCATAAATTAATTAAAGCTTCACTTTTTTTCCTTGGGTTTTAAGAATATCAACTGAAAATAATAGTTAAAGCCGCATACTTATGAATTTCTTCGCCTTTATCGCCGTCGCTCTGTAATTTGCCTCTGTTATGGCCACTTGATAAACTTCATGTGCGGTTAAAAGCCTCATAAAGATTATTTGATATTTTTTTCTAAAACAGAATCCAGTAGCAGAAAACAGAGGCTTTATGAGAAATCTGACACAAATCCCATTGAAAACGAAGCCGGTTGACATTCAAGAATGCACACAAATTAAACGCAAGAATTTTTAATAAGACAGCTGAACACACACGCATACATAAACAAAGAAGCACACACACACACGCATGTGTAGGTATGGGTATAGTTAATGAGCCAATTGAAAAAAATGTACAAACAAAAGACAGCAGCAACGAACTTCATACACAGAAAATCACTTTTAAACACTGACACGCACGCATACATACAAATACCCTATAAAATTTCGCAATCCTCAAGCCACATTAAATGGCTGAATTATTTACTGCTGTCAATAATTGGATTTCTTTATATCATTAACTTTAGCTGTATACGAAAAACAAAAACAAAAAAAAATATAAAAAAAACTGAAAAATAATGAAAAAGAATAATAGTAAAAATGCACGTCTGACTTACATTGCATTTGGATCCGACCAGCTGAAATGTCGTTTAATACGCTCGATATCCAAAACTTGTTGCTGCTGTTGTTGTTGTCGATTCAAGGTAGCTTCTTTCTTGGGAGCCATCACAGCCGTAGTTTCCTTTTAAGGTAAAATAAGCACAAAATCAAGTACTAAAGCACAGGCACACACACGCACGCACACGCGTATCAGCACTAGTACAGCTGCACTGGCGGTTAGCGAATGAAATAGGAAATTACAAGATTCTTAAAGGAACGGAGAGCGGTCAAGCACTAGTTGTAGCACCGGTTTGGTAGTCGTTGTAACTTTTTTTTTTTATGCAATTGCGTTTTTTTTTTTTGATTGCTCACTTGTTTTTGCTTTTTCACTATTTGCTGACTATTGCTTGTGAATTTTTTTTGTTGCTTTTTACTGTAATTTTAATGGTGGTTCACTTTATTTTCGAATAGTTGCTGGCATAAATGTTTGTGTATTTACTTTTTTTTATATTTCAAAGAGCTTCCAACCTAAGACACATAAAACACAATAAATTATCTAAATAACACCTGGAATGTGATGCGAAATTTCTTAGTTAAAATATTTAATTAGTTGTTGTAGGTATGTAATGCCAAAAAGCGAAATTGTGTGTGATGTGCAAAACAATCCGGAAAATTATTATTATTTTTTTTTTTTTATATATATATATAATATTTTTATTTTTTTCTTTTATTTTCTTTTTGTTTTTGAATTTTTCAAATTTTTAATTTGTCTGCTTCGTTGTTTATTAACATTTGCCACATTGTTGCCTGTTCATTTTTTTCTTTGTATTTTAGTTTTTATTGTTGCTTTCAATGCTTTTACCGCTATTCCACAAAATACCCAAAATACCCACAAACACACACACAAATTACTAACGCGCACGAAGAGCGACAAAAAAAAGATACAAAAAATAATAAAAAGCGGTAAAAAAAGTGGTAAAATAAGTATGAAGAAAATATATATTTTTTCTACATTCGTATTTTCATAGCTTTCTTTACATTGAATCACATATTCGCTTTGTCACAATGTTTATTAACAAATACAAAGAGGAGTGTTGACTCCACTTATGCAATATTTGTTGCGTATCAGAGAATTGTCAGGACGAAGAGTTGAATAAATTTAGCCAAGCCTGTTCAAGTGCATTTTCGAATATAAAATATGATAGTTTCCTCACTTTAGACTGATATTTTTACTTAGTTTGCCACTGTTACATTAGCGATGCTTCTGTAATGCTACTAACAGAAAACTCTAACAGAGCACACAAAGAGCAGGGACATGCCACTGTTAACAAATAAAAAGGTGACCTTCTCACTTTACAATACTTTTTGATTTTCCAAATCTATTTCGCGCATGTGAAAGTAATTGCACTCGAAAAAATGTTCAAGGTGGCGCAAAATTAATCATCCAATTTTCTTTTTTACTAAATAAAATAAAAAAAAATTGATGTTGATGAAAATCTATATTTCGGCCTTTATGCGCCGCGCTAGTGTAAAACATTTACAAGGTGGCGCAAAATTAATCATCCAATTTTCTTTTTTACTAAATAAAATTAAAAAAAATTGATGTTGATGAAAATCTTTATTTTGACCTTTACGCGCTCCACTGCTTATCTTCTTGTACGCTGCCGTTGTCTAGTTCACAAATGTCAAATACGATGACGTACGACGCCACTTGCAAAAATTATGAATCTTCCAATAGTACTGATTAATTTTGCGCCAACATGTACTTATATTAACGTCTTTTCCAATTTTCAGAACAGTTGTTGAGGTCGATTTCCTAAATGTTCCAGCTCACACCGTGAATCATCTCGGATCTCTTTCACGAACTCAAAACAAAGTCGTCGAAGAAACCCCTTTAGTTTATTGAAGTGTCACATGCAGCTATAGCCAAAGTCAAAAAGAGCTATATCCAGACTCAAGCTAAGTTAATAGCTATAAAGTAGGCAGCGTTGTGTGTCATGAACTCGTATGTTTCGGCCAAACCGATCACTATCTACTCTGATAGTCAAGCGGACATAAAATCTCTACAGAGCTGGCTAAGTGCTACACCTCAAACATTGTCCGGGTTCCTGGACACAGGGACATCTTTGAAAATTGCATCGGGGATGAGCTGGAGGGGAGAGAAACTGTTCTTAAATCAGTGAATTCAGCCCAATACGTGGTCATCTCCCCCTCATCTTAATCCTCATGCAAGCTCTGCGGCGACCGCCATAGCCGTGACTGCCATTCGGAAATACGTAGGTTCGAATCTATGTGCTTGAAACTCCAAATGATAGAAAAAGTTTCTTCTAATAGCGGTCGTACCTCGACAAGCAATGGCAAACCTCCGTGTGTATTTCAAGGGTGTAAGAGCCAATTATATGTATACATAACCTCTGAATCAGGTCGGTCCATATCGCCCAAGCCAACAGTGCATAGGCCTCCAGAGCCAACTTGTAGGACAACCAGATAGATTTGACCAAGAAGGAATAAGCACACAACTACAATAGATCCCTCATAAATCTAGACCAGTCTTCCATTAGTAGAGTTATTCGCATAACCAATGGGAACACAAGAGAAATGTAACTAATTTTCGTGAAATGACTTTTGTGGCAGCAGCAGGAACGAGGAGGAGGTGGAAAGCGTTGCTCACTTCCTCTGCCACTGCCCCGCTCTTGTTATAACGCGATATCGCTGTCTAAACTCTTAGTTCTTTTCATGTCTAGCAGACTTAGAATCGGCAGTTATCCACCGCATTTTAATGTTTATCCGAGAGACGAAGTGGTTTCACTACATTGGAAATTGGAGTGAGAACTTCAGTTCATATTGCCGATGAACTGGCTAACCGTGGATCAGCGGTTCCCTCACAAGCGCCAGAACCAATAATCGGAATCAGTTCCACAGGAACCATGAATTGGATCAGCGATTATGTATGCAATCTACATAAAGAGCGATGGTCCGGTCTAGAACGCTGCAGAACTGTAAAGAGTTTTGTGACAAGTCCGAACAGGAAACTGTCAAACTTTCTACTAAAACTTGGAAGGAAAGACGTTCGGTTGATGGTCGGCATCATTACAGGACCCAACCCATGGGGTCAGCATATGACCACCATTGAAATCATTGAGGACCCAATGTTCCTGTCTTGCTTGGAGGAGGCGAGAAGCACTGAGCTTTTCCCCTGTGAGTGTCCTGCCTCTGCTCGAGCAAGGCTACGCATTTGGGGTTTCGATGTCGTGAGAATGAGTACGATTTGTTCTCTAAAACTGGAGGATATTTACATATTTGCCAAAGAATCTGGAAAATTCTCACAGGACTAGCTAATTTCTTGAATTTCAGTCTGCAAAACACTAGACCATTTGCCCATTTGTTAAGGGATTTTCGTGTTTGGACTGTAGATCCGACTCCACTATTTATTCTCAAACCGTCTGTGAACCATTGGAGACTTCTGGGATCGCGGTCTGAGATTCTGATTTCAAACCTAAAAAAAAACTCTATTTCCGAATAACTTTTTGAATATTGTACGATTCCATCTGATGGGATCCAAGTATTGTGGACATTTTTCTAAAATTTCATTTATTTGAAGAAGAAAACTTAAACAAATTTAAAAAAAAATTAATAATTTTGTGATTTATTCAATGTTGAAAATTTTGGTTTGGAGTTTTCTAAAATGAAATATCTTCAGATCTCTTTAATATTAAAAGAAATTTTTTAAAGTTAAACATACTTTTTTGGATTTTTTTTCTATTTTGATTTATTTTATTTTTAGTTACAAAATTTGTTGGGGAACAATGCTTTTTTGTCATTTAACAAAATTTTTTGGTAAATTTAGAAAAATTTAAGAAAAAACTACAATTATCTCCAGACCATTTGAAAGAAAACACATTTTTAAAACAAAACAACAAGAATTTAGAATTTAAAAAAAAAATTTCCAAAAATTTTTCTTTATTTATATTACGATTTGTTAAACATTTTTGGGCAGAAAATGGTTTTTTGTCATTCATAAAAAGATTTTGGGAAAATTTTCAATAAATTTACGATTATGTCCAACTCTTTTGAAAAAAAAGTTTACAAAACAAAAACCAGTTTTTCTAAATTCCAAAAAAACATGTTTTTAAATGTATTTTATCCTAAAACATCAAAATAAAGTATAAAATATCAAAGGAAAACGATAATATTTTACTTTAGAAACTTTATCAAAACTTTCAACACCGAATAAATCTCAAAATTAAATTATATTTTATTTCTTCAGCAACGTTAACGAAAATGTCCAAACTGTCGACCAGGTCGTCACGTAACCAAAAAATGCTAGAGTCACAAGGGACTCAAAGACGAAAACGTCGAAGACTAACCTCGCCTTTGACCTCCATCAGTATCAACAGCTGAGTACTACGGCAAAGAAATCAAAGATTTGGTGTTCAAAAAGCAACAAATTAGAGGCATATAAACGCCTCGCCGATACTATTTTTACTATAACTGAGCGGAACTAATTGTATTTAGTGCCAGAAAAAAGTGAAATCGCGTTTGGTGCCAAAAATCTCAATTTGCTAAGCAGCTCACATGGCACGGAATTTTGTGGAACACTTCACTAAAAAGTCCACAAGTATCATTTCACAATCTCCGTCTTCGCCTGATTTAGTACCGCATGAGCCCTTACTAGTATTCAAGCTCAAGAAAGTACTTCGGGAACACCATTTTGATACGATTAAGTAGGTAAAATCCTAATCGGAGAGGGTCTGTAAATTATCTTCAACAATGGCTTCGAGAGTTGAAAAAGGCGCTGATATAATTTGATTTATCAGAGGAGGAGTACACTTCGATGGTGATGAGATAGATTTAAAAAACATCTGAGTAGTTTCTTTTTGATTTTTTATCACAGTTTGCTCAAATTAAATTTGTGATTTTTCTTTCGGAATATTTGGCCGAGTTACTCCTTCAATTGGTGGTGTGCGTATTGATGCTTTTCCATGAATAGAGAGACGTACTGTTTTTTACAGCCTCCGCGCGGCAGATGGTTTCTTATGAGGAATTTTTTTATGGCAGAATTACACACTGGGGTTTGCCATTGCCTGCCGAAGGGTGACCGTTATTACAAAAACAAAGATTTTCTATCACTTCGGAATTTCGTGCCCACACTGGATTTCGAACCCCAGCACCACCGAATGGTAGTCGCGCATCGTATTAATCCATTCGGCTACCGGACGTCCGCTGATAATTTTGCCTTTCCACCTAAAATTTCAGGGTGAATTAAAGCTTCACGCAAATCTGATGCCAAAACTTGATATTTCAGTTAACAGTTATTACGATCCTTTTAAAATATTCTCTTATCAAGTGGCTAAAAATAAAAACTAGGAATCGCTGAATCTCAAAATGTGTTGTACAAAAACTGAATTTATTAAAATAAGTATCAAATCAATCACTCGGAGTCCCGGTTAACAGCTGATCTCGGTTAAGGCAGGCACGGATATTCAATTTCAGCTCAATTTGATGTATTTATTATTTCAGGCTTGGTTGAAATATGTGCCTCCATATATTCTTTTTTTTATTTCAGGCTTTGGTCAAAATATGTATCTCCATGTATTCTCTTTTTCTAATGCTTGTTAGCAAATGTAAAGTTTCTAATTTTATAACGCCTAGTTGCGATTTTACGTAATCGGCTTTCCACACAGTCGAGCACGTGTTTACGAGTTTATTTATTCTTTTTTTATATTCTCTTATTTCTTATTTAACTTTGCAGCACGATTTTGTTTATTGCAAACTTTTCCGCAATCACTTTTTCATCACTATTGCAACACCACAACTTCTCGCCACTAAATAATTTATTTAATGTTATTTCATTGTAGAAGATTGTAGGCGTTTACCGCTATTGAAGAAGTAACTAATGGGCGCGCACATGTATCAGCTGATTATTCATGAAAAATGAAAGCAAAAGCCGAAAGTCTGAGTATACGAAAACGAATTATAAAATTTCTTGCAATTAAAAGTACGCGCAATAAAAGACTTCGTCAACAGCACAGCTGAAACACTGTAGCACCGAACAGCAACTACCAACAGCTCCTACGTCCAAGACAAAGCCCACCGCTTGCCGACTCTTTGGCGCAGCATATCGGCAAAACGCACAGTAGCGCAGAGACGTGCAGAGACGTTGCGCTGTTGGACGTGTTACTCCCCAAAGCACATACACACACACACATACACTCATACATACTAATAGGCATATGAAGAAATTGAAAGCGAAAGCAAATGGTCTTCAACACGAATTACTCACAGTTAAGTTAAGCTGCCAAAAAGCTTAGCACAGCGCAGAGCAACGTCATGCAACGTAATCGACATTAAATGCAAACTATTCGAAATTCAATTAACGATATAGACTCTAAAACTGAGAAGTAAACAGAGAAAATGTTTGAAGAAAAGAAATGAGCGTGAGAGTGAAATTAGAAAGATGCCGCTGTTGTAGTGGAAACAGGTGGACGCAGCCAATAAGTAACCTGCCAAACGATCACAACGCACCTTTATTTGTGTGCGCACACATAAGTTTCGGTGTGTGTGAGTGCGCGCTCTGCCGCTGCCGCTGCCGACGCTTTCGGTGCCTCGTCGCAAAACGGAAATGATGCAGAAAATCGCTAACGCTAAAGCAATGCTCAGGAATGTATATATTACTGAACCAACAGAAAGCAGGTTGAGCGCAGGAGAGAGCTACAGGTAGCCATGGGCAGCATGAGAGAGCGAAAGAGAGCAAAGCTCAACACTTGGAGCAATAGCGGAATAATAGCGTGGGCAAAGTGAATAATGCAAACAACGAGAGTGGCAAACAGGAACACCGCTGACGGAGATTGATGGCAAAACATAAATGCTAAATAAACAGGAAGTAAGCGAACAGTGGTCAGGACTTGGTCAGTGAGAAAAAATAAAATGGGTATATAGGGAGTTTTAAAAATAGATAAAACAATTTTTCACTTAAGGTGACACATACCTGTGAATTGCGAAAAAAATTTTTTTTTTTCATAAAATGTTATGTCCCTTGCAAATATGTCAAAAAAATTTTAGAACGTAAATTTAAGTATTTCTTATATTATAGATCGTCAACCGTGACGACTCTATTGTTTGCGTTCGAGCGCTGGGAGAGGTATAGTTACGCTGTATTCAAACTTTAGACGCGTTTTTCTCCAAACTATATTTTTCGCCAATTCGAGACTTCGATAACTCGAAAAGTTATTGACTGATCTCCCTGCAATTTTGCACGCATCTTTTTTATGATATTACTTTCTATGTGAATTTACAATTCGAAAATTTTTCGAAAAAATAATTTTTTCGAAGCAAAAATATTCAAAAATTCGCCCCAAAATTCATAATTGTTTCTAAAGCATTTTATTCCGCGAATTTTTTTTCCATTTATTGTTAATTCATATAGAAATTATGACATTAATAAACCAAAAAATGTTTGGTTTTTTTGTATTCAGGTCACTGACGCCGATGCTACAATGCCCGCCGATTGAGAAGCCCCGCTGCGACCTTTCTGGAAGAATTGAGTGTACATCCGCCATTTTAAATGATTAAAATAAAAAAAAATGTTTATATAATATTATTTTAATGTATAAATAAACTATATGCTAATTTTGTAAAAAATGTATTGACTTCTTCATTTTAAATAATTTTAATGAAAATCTGAAAAAATATGGCCGTTTACAGGTATCTGTCCCCTTAAATAAAAGTATGAAATTAAATTTTTCTATAAGCTGCCATCTATTTTTTTAATTGTTTTGTAATGTTATTTTTTATTTCTTCTATATGAATAAATGAATACTACTAATATGCCCCTGTGCAGTTTTCATTCTGGTGAAGTTAACTGTTGTGTTACATTTGGAAATTACTAAAAATTACGACAAAATTCTGAGCCGGTGTTTGCAACTTTGATTGTTTTAAATGAACCAGGTTGCTTGTCTGAGACAAGACACTCGGTGGCCCTTGCGATAACTACATTTGATTTTCATTCACTAACTAAGTCGCTTAAAGCACTTAGATATTTTTGAGGAGGTAACTAATCCCTCCAGTGAGACATTTTGCAAATTTTCCTGGTCATCAAAGAAATAATCCCCAAGATATTTGGCACGGCTTTTTTGAAGGGCATAACATTTCTTTGTCATTTCTACAACTCTTGCAGAAGTCATTATGAGATACACCCATTTTGCTGGCTAAGGTGCCAATAATGCAGTCATCCATTATAACACCTATGAAGACACTGGTTGTTGATCTGTTGAATCCAAGCAGACATATTATTCTTTTAAGATTCAGTTTTCGCCAGCGTGTTTTGAAGAGCCTGCAGTTGGTAGTCAGAGACCACCTTCTATTACTCAAGTCAATCGCAACGTACAGTTCGTTTAGAGGAATGCTAATGTCCTCTACCAATCGCTGAAGGTTCGGCTCAGCTTAAGGCCTTTCCTTGCATACTCATCCGCTCTTCTATTTCCCTCCACTCCAGAGCGGTCGGGGGCCCAACAAAGTGTGGTGTTGTGTTATTGGATTAGGGGACTTCCCTGAGGGACTTCCAATATTCTTTAACACATTTTGAATTTATGTGCATGGATCGCTGCTTGACTATCAACACAAATGCGTGCGTTACTCCATGGTTAGATTCCAATCGATAGTTCGCAAGCTTACCGCACTGGTAGGCTATCAGCCCCACCTCCAACTACCACCAAAACATTCGCAAACGTCCGATCCATAAAGGAACAGTGGGAGCAAAACGTTGTAATACAGAGCGGGTCCATCCACGTGTAGACAGATGACTCAATGTCCGAGGGTAGGATGGGCGGAAGTGTACATTTCGAACATCTGAGGTCTCTTTTAGTCTTCATTGCCCCGATTTTTGTAGTGTTTTTCAAAGCAAAACCAATAGCTAAAGCCCAGACACTGGTGCAGTAGCTTGCAATACCAGGAGATGATATCTACAGTTTCACAAAACAGTTACCAACCTTTAATGTAGCCATGAGAAAGAACACTTGAAAACGAGTTAAGTGCTACCGGAAAGTAATTTAAGGAAATTAAAGTCATTGCGAAGGTCCGTACGCAATGGAAACATTTTGTGGAAGCCCTATGATCCGTTCAAGATGAAATAAATTTAAAAAAAGTTAGCCATGAAATCCCCTTTGGCTGAGTCATTTTGTCAAAAATTTACATGGTTTCCTGGTCATTATGGCTTCGAAGGAAACTTTTGGGTAGATGAATCAGCGAGGCTTGGCACCAAACATGCCAATGAGTACACAGACAACAGCACAGGCAGGTCTGTAAGGGTAGACCTATAAGATACTTAGTTGAAAGAAATTTAAAAGAGTAGCGAAAGCAAGATGGTGCAGAGGAGGTACCTGTGGAATCACCTGACAACTGAAGTCGACTCTCAATGCTAAACAGGAATCTCAGCAAAGCCAAAGTAAGCATAGTCGTAGTACACTGATTTCTATTATAATGGAGCGCTATCTAATAGTAGGGCACTCCCACAGGATGAACGCGCAGGCACAAGACTTCTGCAGAAGCTGTATGGCTAGAGAAGAGGAAGAGATGATGCACCTTGCCACTCTCCTGTTTTATCCAGACGTAGATTCACCGCTTTAGATAGACAATTTTTCCATGAGTTGAAAGAACTCAGCTCGATGGAAATGTGGGACCTTCCAATTCCTTCTGAAATATTGGTTTTAGTAGAGATAGGATAAGCTCCCCATGCAGCATCACATTGGTCTACCAGACTAAGTATATACCATTAGGGAACAATTACTACAACCTAACTTACTCCATCTTTTGGTAATGATAAGAATCCCACCAAGCAGGCTGCGTGTGCTATAATGGATGACATAGAATCAGCACATTTACTGTAGAATGTTCTACACCCAAAATTGTTACTTCATGGAGAAGCAGGAATCTATCAGTTCATATGGTGGTGAATTTTTATTAAATTTCATGACGTATACTCTTACAAGAACAAATTTACTAAATAAGTAAATATTTCTTATTTATTGAATCACCTAAACTTTCCAATTAGAATCTGCAAGTGGTCATGTGACTATTGAGTAACGAAACTGGCACCGTATAAGATTTTATTTTTAGTTCATACAAATCTGCATATCATATTTAATATACATCTTCCCGATACCTAAACTCGCCAAATGAATTTTTCATTGTCAAAAGAATGGCAGAATGCTTCCTCCGTCAATTCCTCAATTCCTTCAAAACGCAAGGGACTGTACCTCTACGGGCTCAAACGTTACCTTTAATGTCGATTTAACTTTGGACAACAGTTGAAAGTCTCACAACAAGATTTGGTAAATCAGGTGGACGGTCTAACATTGAGATGCTATACTTGGCTAGTAGCCTCCGCGCCAAGGTTTGGTGGAGAACTGGTGATTTTTCGATGTCGAGTCAAAAGTTCTCAGCAATTTTTACTTTATTTCGGCAATGCAACTAATTTCGTTTTATCAAAGCAATTTTGCAAATGTTTCAAATGTTGAAAATCGAATGCTGCAATCTGGACTACGCTAAGCCATCCAAGCCCTGCATGAGGACCTCTACAAATATGGCTAATAATTTGGAGATTCTTTTTTTATTATTTTTACAAACAATGTAAGAACTCTGCCATAAATTACAGCTTTCTTTTAATGCTTATACTTCTTTTACTAATCTTTGTTCGTAGCTCTTGCTAAAGATTGCGCTTAACTCAGGGGAATCAACAAAAGACTTAAGGCACAAACCTGATTAAATTTTCTATTATTTATCTACTATGTATAGGGTACATACATATATATATGTATATATAATATTATATATAATATATGTATTGCATTTTCTGCACCCAAAAGTGCTACCAGCAAATCGAATTACTGCTTCCATTGCGTTAGCATGACTATAGCAGAGGAATGACATTGGCAATTCGCTATCGTCTCACAAAGGAGATAAAGCACAAATGTTCAAGTGATCAAGGCGAGTCATGCCAGAGTTCATTGCAATGATAATACGCAAGTCACATAACGTTTTCTTCATCTCAGTGTTATTAGCTTAACGTGGAAAATTACTTCGTCTCACGCTTAGTCAGCCGCATGATGTGTTGGGGTAATTTAGAATTGTTGAATTGCGCAAAATAATTCCACCCAACGTCATTGGCCAACATCAACTCGAATTGTGTTAAGCAACAAAGTACGAAGTAATCAACAAAAACAATACAAACGAGTTTTGCGAGCTTAAATGTAAACAATTCTAACAGTTCACTACCCTCTGGAGGAAAAATTTAACCGGCATCGTAAAGACGTAAACGTAAACAGACACAATAACAGAATTTTAGGAATTTTTGATATTTGTTTTTACTTCGCGAATTCGGAATTGATAAATGAATTGGGAAACCAGTCAATGGGTGACCTTATGTGTATTTTTATGCAAATTTACAGTTTCTTTTATACAGTTTTGAGGGTTTTTAATTTAATTCATTTTTTTATTTATTTTATTTGCATTTATTTTTTTACAGAAAAATTTTAAGTAAACGAATAGCGTTTAATGAGATCTTATTTCTATCTCAATGCAACAATTATCCACTCTGTTCACAGAAGATCAAATTTGGTTTTTGATACTTTTTTATATAAAAAGTTTTTTTAACTAGTTTTTTCATTAAACAAGTAATGATTACGAGAGTTTAATGGAGAAGGCAGCAAAATAGTTCAAAAGGCCAGCCCTTTCACAGACAGCCATGGAAAATGATAAACGTGCTAAGTTTGCTCGTCTCTTATCCCGAGTTTTTACCCCACATAATATCGAACCCCCGTTAAGTACTCCTCAAAAACTTAAAAATACCCTGGAGTTCATCCACCAGACGGATCCACAAAACACGAACTGACAAAAACGATAAAAAACTTAAAATCCTCCTTCAAGCTACAAGTAGAAGGAATATCTTTCTTCAAGCATTTATACAATTCCGTAATATTAACTGATTTTGCTGCTCCCAAATGAAAAGTTGCACAAATAAAAATTATCTTTAAACCCGGAAAAAGTGCCGAAAAAGTGGAATCTTATCGCCCCAGCAGCTTGTTGGCTATTACCTCAAAAGTTTCGTAGTCACTATTTCTCAAAAGAATAATGCTCCTAATTGAAGCCCGAAAATTAGTTCCAAATCAAAAATTCGACTCCAAGAAATTACAGGCTACCTTGTTCGATACAAGTACATAGACTCGTAAATCATATTCACAAAGTACTTGAACAGAAGAATTATTGCACAGCCACATATCGCGAGCCTTCGCCGTGTCTGATATAAAAGATTACTTTGCAAAATAAAGACTACTCTACCCACAAATATTATATCTGTATCGAATCCTACCACAAATATTAGCATTTTTTTGAAAAACAAAATGGAGAACAATTTAAGCTCAGTGAAAGTTTAGCTGGTGTACCCCAAGGCAGTATTATGGGCCCTACCTTATAACTGCTTTGCACTCACGATCTACCACTTACTGAAGAAACTATCGCCAGAACTTTTGCAGATGACACCACTCTACTCGCAATTGAATCCCCCCTGATATGGCTTCTCTTAAACTCCAAAAAGTACTTCAAAATCTGTTCAAGTTGCCTTTAAACTTAGCCCACCCGTTAAACTCAATAACACAATCATACTCCAAAGTAATGAGACAAAACATCTCGGAACACATCTTGGCTGCAAGCTTACAAGGAAAGCGCATATTTTTACTAAATGCAAAGCACTAGGAATCGAACTCTGAATCTTTACCGGGTGCTAAATCGCAATTCAAATGTTTCCCTCGAAAATAAGCTCTCACAGTAATCAGATATCCTACAACCAATATGGCCATATGGCATACAACTCTGGGGTACCGCAACTAACTCAAATATCAAAATACTCAAAAGATTCCGATCGAAAAATCTCAGAATTATCACAAAGGCACCATATCATATCACAAAAACCCATATTTACCGTGATCTCAAAGTTCTCATAATAGTTGAAGAAATCAAAAAGCTTGTCTCCTCGCACAATATAAGACTTCAATCGCACCCGAGATCCCAAATTACCACCACCATTTTCTTTAATAAAAATATTGTTAAATGTTATTAAACAGATCGCAATAAATAAATGGGTAATATTGGCGGCCGCCGTAGCCGAATGGGTTGGTGCGTGATTACCATTCGGAATTCACAGAGAGAACGTTGGTTCGAATCTCAGTGAAAGCAAAATTAATAAAAACATTTTTCTAACAGCGGTCGCCCCTCGGCAGTCAATGGCAAACCTCCGAGTGTATTTCTGCCATGAAAAAGCTCCTCATAAAAATATCTGCCGTTCGGAGTCGGCTTGAAATTGTAGGTCCCTCCATTTGTGGAACAACATCAAGACGCACACCACAAATAGGAGGAGGAGCTCGGCCAAACGCCTAACAGAAGTGTACGCGCCAATTATTTATTTTTTTTTTTTTAATATAAAAAAAATGTTACAAGAAAATCATCCCATCATATTCGTACCTCAATACATGAACTTTCAGGTTAAGTTATGTTAAGTTCGCTTAAGTTAAGTTCGGTAAAGTTAAGTAAACTTAAGTTCAGTTATGTCAATCTAAGTTAAGTTAAGCGCGCTTAAGTTAAGTAAACCTAAGTAAAGTTAAGATAAGTTGAGTTTATTTAAGCTAAGTTACGGTAAAATAAGTTAAAGTTAGACTTTTAGTCAAAGTTAAAGTTGGACATGGACCTTTAAGAACTGCTTCCGTATCGGTCGTTAAATGATGTGTTCAGTTTGCTAAATCGCAACAAAATAAAAACATCCATTGCTTCACACTACTACGCTTTAGCCGAAAGAGGGTGAAAGCATCCATTACATGCACTATAACAAGAAAAACATGGCCGTCGTACAACATCCAGAGGGCGAATTACCTGTTAGGATGCTCTGGCCCAAGCATCTCACGTATCACTGCGACCCTTACAAGTCATTGGAAGGTAGGAGACCTGCAGAAGCTGTAAGGCGGAGGGGGTGAAGGAAAGTCTTTTCCACTACTTATGCGAATTCTAGAGCAAGACTTCGCTAATTCGGTAAGCCTTTCTTACAGGAAGTTAATGAAATCTTAGACATAGAAATAAAAAGTTTGCAGTTATATTTCGATCTGAAGAAATGGATCTGACTCAAAACACAAAACCAAAAAAAAAAAAAAACAACAACAAGGCAACACACGAAAAGAGTAAGAGAGATTAGTTGAGTAGAAACACTAAACAACAACGATGTATGTATATATAATTGGTTTTAATTACAAACTTTACTCTAATTAATAGTTAAAAAGGTTTAGATTTGAACAACGCTGACATACGCAGGATATAGTTATAAGTATATAGTTCGATTTCCACTGTGCTTTTCTATGTTTTGTTTTTTTCCTTGTTCACACCTCTCGCGAGAATAGGTTTTTGCTCTCTGACAGGTTAGGTGATTAGCCTGGCGCTACCAGTCCTAAGTAGTGGGAATGCCCACCTGTCGTTACTTAAGAACAACGCCTTCTTACTGCTTGAAGCGCCATCTGTGTTTCAGATTTTTCTGGCAGAAGGATCACCATATAGTTAAGGACTTCGCTAAATTTGGTGTGTCTGCGCTATTATCGCGATTGCCCGCTTCCTCTTGCTGGTACCACTGAAGCAATGTGTAACTGTGTGTTTTTCTTTGTTTTTGCTTGTCTTAGCAGCCACAATGAAAGTAATGCGCTGACTATTGTGCGGGAGTAAGGATGGTAAGGATAAGTCTTGGGTTTGAGGAATGAGATGTTTTTTTTTGAGAAACACGGAGAGTAGGTCAATTTGGAAAAGTGCGAGGACCGTGCTTTACGTGGGATTCGAACCCACAACCTCTGGGATGGCAGGCTATTGCACTTACGCTAGACTACCGAGGTCTCATTTCCACTGTACTTAGGCCCTTCTATACTTTTTCAATAATACATTTACTTAAAATCGACCACCCACATTTCGCTAACCAATTCTCACACCAATCTTCCACATTGATATATTTTTAAAAATTTAAATCTCTTCACTTGCTATTTTTCATTTCAACCTTTGTATTGTATCGAATAGCAATTGACTTTACATACTATATTTTTCACTAAATGCCGCCGAAAGTATTGTAAAATTACAATAACTACGTCGAAAAGAAATCTGTGAATTTTCTACATTCGTTAAACCGCTGAGCTAACATTTACTCAAACCAACACACAATGCCTTGTTACCATCACTTTTGTTATACTCGAATGTCCAAAGCTTTGCCCATTACGTGACTCACAAACAAAGTCGCTTTTTTTCTTTTCGTTTTGTTTTTTGGTTGCTTTATTTTGCAGCCGCTCTACTATCAGCTGCTTTCGGGCCGACACTTATGCCATTTATAAATGCCGCGTTTTTAATGAAAACGACGCCGACATCGACAACTTCGACGCTTCATTTGCTCAGTTATTCATTATATGTTTTTGCTTGTCATCATCAACGAAGAAAATCCAGTGAAAGTTGTGGTACTAGAATTTTGAATTTGAACACAAAAAAAATAAATAAAAAGCGCTTAAATTGTATTTGCGTGTGATGGTTTTACAAAAAATAAATTTCAATAATGCGAATGTATGGATATTTGTGTTTATTCATGCGGCACTAGCCGGCGCCTCAAGGCTTTTGGTTTGAATAGTTGCAAGTGGCTACGAAATTTGTGTATTCTGGAAGAAACATCATTCATTTTAATTCGCTAGGAAGAATTGAGAGCGATGCCTTACACCATCATTTCATCAGTTCCATTAGGGCTAAAAGTTGAGATAGTGATGAAAAAAGTGTCCCAGAAATTATTCCATAAAATGCTTTCTTTTGTCATGGTCGCCTAGCGCAAATCCAGACCTGCTGGTAAAAATGTGAAGACCTCACTTCCACAGAAATATTTCTCATATTTTAAATGTCTTTCCAAAAATTTAACTTCATTCTAGTCCAGTATTTTTATTGGATAAATAATGCGTGGCATGCTCATATCTTCGCATCTTTATAAAAAAATACTCCCCTTAAAGGAGTTTTTTTTGTCATTTTTTGCCATGTCTCGATCGAGTAAATGCGTGAAAGTTTTTATTGTTATCATAAGAAATCAGCTCAGAATAAATAAATAAAAAAAAATCTAACAAATCTCAAATTCAAAACTTTGTTCAAAAAGTGAGTTTTTCTCGCTCCAGCTGAAGCTCATACGAAATCGACTTTCTGGCCATTTCTTACTATATTTACTTGCAAAGCTATCTGACTTTAATGAATTTCTCAAAATTACGAGAATCGTTTGATAAATCCGTACAAAAATAAAACTACTCAATTGTTTGTGGTAAACCTTTCTCGTCCAACGCTCTTCTAGTTTGTCAATCCCTTCCGAACAATAAAGTTTGTCCAATACTGAAAAATAGCCACTAGTTTCTGAGAACATCTCCTCGTTTCAATAAAATCTTTTTCCCGCCCGTCATTTCCCCAAAGCTCTCAATTGCAAAGGTGCACCTAATAAAATCGCCAATTTGATAAAAAAAACTGTACACAGATGAAAACTGTCGAGTTAGAACGAAAATATCTTGAGCAGCGGCATCCAAGTCCACACAGGAGTAAGGCAAGGATGTGTGCTATCTTCACTCTTGGACTTAATTATGCGACGAGCTTCTGCTGATAGAAGAGGCAAACCCTGGGCCTGGGCAGAAGTCTTGTAGACATCGACTATGCAGACGATATTTGTCTGCTCTGCATATACAAGGTGAAGTCCAAAAAAAAAAAAACTGAGCTCAAAATAGAAACGACATCTTTGTTCTGATAACTTCGCGTTTATTTATTCAAAATATCCCCTCTGGACTCGATACCCTGTTTTGCGTGACCTAAAAGCTTTTCGAACGTGTGTTTCAGGTCATTGATCGGAATGTCCTTCAGGTTGTCGGTAAAAGCCTTTTGGATTGCCTCTGCGGACTCTAAACATTTTCCTTTCATGGCCAAATGCAATTTTTCGAACAGTTAGAAGTCACAGGGAACCATATCGGGCGAATACGGTGAGTGATTGATGGTTAAAATGCGATTTCTAGCCAAAAACATCAGTCACAAAAGTGGATCGCTGAGATAGTGTATTATTGTGCCAGCATCCTCCTTCGCGGAATTTAGGGCGAATTCGATGAATGCGATTCAACAAACGCTTCAAAACGCCAAGATAGAAAATTGCATTGACGGTTTGGTCCATTGGCACAAACTCCTTGTGGATGATTCCTTTGGAATCGTAAAAACAAATAAGCATCGACTTGATTTTTGACTTCTCCAAACGCGATTTTTCGGATGGTGGCTCGTCTGGGGTCTTCCATTCGGCCCTTTGACGTTTAGTTTCAGGTTCGTGTTGAAAATGCCTCGTTTCATCACCAGCTACAATGTTGTAAAGGAAGTTCTCGTCTTTTCTCGCATCTCCCCGCAAGACCTCATTAAGTCTTTCAACATTCGAAATTCTAAGCAATTTTTGGTGCTCAGTTAACTTGTGCGGAACGAAACCTGGACAGACCTTTCATAAGCCCAAATGATCAGTTAAAATGCGATATATCGATGGTTTGGAGATATTCAACTCCGATTCCATGAATTTCAATGATGATTTCGGTTCATTTTTGATGAATTTACGAACAACTTCGATAGAGTTTTCGGTGATTACTGATTTTGGGCGACCCGTCATTGTCATTTAAGTCCTCTTATGAACTCTGGCCCGAGATAGACAATCGTCGCCATAAACTTTTTTCATCAACTCAAAACTTTCGAAAACTAATTTTTGTTCTGATAACACAATTATACTGACACTTTAGACGCAATAACTTCGCTATCACTGAATCGAATGTCACCAAGCTTTCACTGGAAGTCAGCTAGGGATATAGCTTCCAACGCAGTAACTCATTAAAAATATGGAACCATCAAAAACATTGTTATGACGCCAGTCTTGTTTATTTTGGACCTCACCTTGTACCATCCAAGTTGGAAGCGGCAAGCGCATTTGCAGTACATGCAGGTCTAAAAATTAGCATTGAAAAAACGAAGATGATTTGCATCAACACCACAGAAGCCCCACCTTTGCGAATATGCAGTACTAACATCGAAGAAGTAGAAGAATTTTGCTATCTCGGGAGTACCATCAATAAAGGCGGCGGTTCGGCAGCCGAATATCAAAAGGCCGTGCAGTGTTTGGTATGTTGGGCAAGGTATGGAGGTTGTATGTATCTAGGCGCTCGAAGCTCAGAATTTTCGAGTCCAATGACAAGTCAGTTGTAGTCAGTTGTTGACCTACAAGTTTTTACCAACCGCAGCCTTTGTCGGATCATGCGCATTTTTTGGTCTAACACTATCTCGAACAACAGTCTCTGGACTATGACAAAACAAACGCCCGTCCTTGAAATCTTGAAATTCCTAGTCGGAAGTGGAAATGGATTGGCCATACTTTACGAACACCCAACGGAAACATCATCAAAGCAGCTTTAGAAGTTGCAGATGTGGCAGACCATCGAACACGTAGAGGCGACTAGTAAGTAAAATTCCTAGCATAAAGGCGTTATATACAGTTAGAATTTTAAAAAAGTTTGATTTTTTAAATTTTATTTTCTTAATATACATATATTTAAGAATGCAAACAGAAATTTTAATATCGTTCCGGTGAATAGTTTCGAAGTTACAAGCAAATTTGAAAAGGCGTTTCAGAGTGCTTGAAAGTGTTTTTCAAACTTTAAAAGCGTTTTTCTCAAAATGGTGTTTTCAAAGTCGGTGACCAACATTACTCGAAAACGGCTAGCCGATTAGTCTCAAATTTTAACGCGAACTTATTAAATATATTTTTTAGTAATTAATCGAAGATTTTATATCACCAATAAATATTTTGCGAAATGTTGGCCCAAAATCGATTTATTTTTAGAAACCGCCATTGTGTCAAACAAACTTAGTTTGCTTATTCCTTAGATTAATAACTAGATTTCAATTACTTTTACGAAATCTGTTTGGATCCAGTTCAGAGGTATAGTGGCCACCGCAAAAGGTCTTTTTGAGAGGAGCTCCTGGAGTTCAGTTGTAGCTCCTTCCCAAATAAATATTTTTGCTAATACTAAGTCTTAAAATACAGTTAAAAAATTACATACTATGTGTACAAATTTTTATATCAATAAATCAGAGCAAATCTTGAGCAAACTTCTAAAAAATTGTATTAGCTAAAAATTAGCATACCCAGAATTTTTCTGAGAAGTATGATTAAAAAGCTTAAACTTTACGTTATATGATTTTTATTATAGGTGAACTATATTTTTTATAAAAAAATCAAAATTTTGTAATATGGCAAACTACCATTGCTCTAAAATTCAGGGGGCCAAACAGACCGAGATGGCACCCTCACCACCTAGTTTTTTTAATGCAAGTCACATCTACTCGCATGTATTCTGAACTGGAAACAGAAATTTTTAAAATAATGCATTTGTTACAAATATGTACAAAAAAATGATTTTGAGTAATGGACATCTTTATCTTGACCTTTATGACTCACTTGCTTGACAATTGATCATTGTTAGACAGCTGTAGCAATCAGATCACAAGGGTCAACTATGATTTACAATTTGCGAAGCATTTTAAAATTTTCATTTCTTGCTCGAGCAAAAATGTTTACATTCTTGCCTCAAAATTATTCCATTTTTTCATTTTATTTAATTTTTTTTAATTATTTAATATTAAAAAAATTTTTTACTAAATTTTTGTTTTTTATTTTAATATTTTACAATATCTAAATTTGTTTTTTGTGAATTATTTTATTATTTCGTTTTTTAATATTTTATTTCTTTTTTCTTATTGTTTATAATTATTTAATTTTTGGGAATATTATTAAATTCTTTTTATTTCATCTTTTTATACTATTTAATTGTTTTTAGTTATTTAAAATTTTTATATTATTTAGTTTTTGTTTTTCAATATTATTTAATTTATTTTGTATATTATTTGATTTTTTTTATATTATTTAATTTTCTTATGCTATGTAATTCTTTTTATGCTTCTAAATTTTTTATATTATTTAAATTTTGTTAGATCGATACTTTATGAGACATCGATCAAGCCATCTACCGAGAAAATTATGTATTTTTTCTTCTCTATCAGCGTCAACATCGCCGTAATATTTATTCGAAAATACGGCATTTCCATGATCAGATGCTTTGAAAAGTTTTCTACCTTCCAATGCAGGTTGTGTTAGAATGTTTCCCCTAGGAATGAGCACACTTGGACAAAGGTAAACGGATTCGTCCTTCGTGATACCAATATGAAGGAGATGAGATGAAAAGATAACCGATGTGATGAAAGGAGAAGGCGAGGAAAGGTGGTGGTGGGATGGTTAGGAGGGTGGATTTAGAGTGTGTGGATTATGAACGATGACTGTGCTGCGTTTGCGTCAACCGCTTTGTGCTGCTGATGACATTTCATTAGATTTTTAATGTCAGCGCCCGCCAACCTTCCAATGTAAGTTCCGTTCAACCTTGAAAACCCAAAAGACTGAACATTTAAGAAAGTTTGTGTGAACCTTGATTTCAATATCATAGACGGCCACTGTATTTGCCTAATAAATTATTCGGTTGTAAAAAACATTGTTACTAAAAAATGTAAATATTTTTTTTTATTATTTGGATGAATTGAAAATTAGTTCAGTGGCGCTTTCGTGGCTTAAGCGATTTTTGCTACCTTCTCTCACAAACTGATTCCAATTAGAGCCGCCAAGTGAAGTCTTTCTCCAATTTTTTCTCCAATTTGTCTTTGCAACGCAGCGGCAGCCCACCTCCTACTGCTCCACTAGCGATTACCACATCGAATGCATTTAAGCTTAAAGCGTTTATATCCATTCACATGTCATTATCTAGCAGTGGAAACATTAGTTGGCAAGAGTGTGATTTTCCCTTTGATTTCAGCATATACATATATTATATAAAGATTTTTCGAATAAGAGGTGTTATTTTGATAAAATATCAATGGTTTCATTGCTTGTGTGGCATGTAGCGCCGTCTTGTTGAAAATTAACGTTGTCTAGAGCAATACCATTCAATTCCGGCCATAAAACATCGTGAATCATCCATTCACCGTAACTGTCTTTCCAGCTTCATTTCCGAAAAAGTACTGTCCAATGACTCCGCCGGACCATAAATCGCACCCACCAAACAGTCACACGTTGAGGGTAGAGAGGCTTTTCAACAATAACTTTTGGATTTTTTGAGCTCCATGTCCGACAATTTTGCTTGTTGACGAAGCCACCGAGGTGGAATGGGCCTCATCACTCAAGATGATTTTTCGATGGAATTCCGGTTCATTTTCATGCATTTCAACGACCCAACCAGCAAAGACACGACGTTGTTGATGATCGACCGGCTTGAGTTCTTGTGTTAACTGGACTTTATAAGCCTTAAGAGCCAAATCTTTATGCAAAATACGATGTAATGACGTTTGTGGAATGCGTAAAACTGTTTTATGGTCGATCTTAATTTGCACTTCTTGGGCAATCCGATGATTTTCCATAGCCTTTTTTATAACCTAGCTGATATTGCGCCACCTGCTCTCAGTTATCTATTGCAAGAACTTCCAATAGAAGGACATCTGAAACATGAATGTAAATATGCATATAAGTAAGGTTGTGGTACCCCCTGTTTTTGGTAACGACGCTCTCTCGATCGAAGCCGACCGAGACCGCAGTATAGTTAAAATAAATTCAACTTATACAGGGTCCGGCACTCGAAGTGTAACCAATTCAAAAGGCCATAAATTAAGTTTGGAAAATTACTTTTACTCAATTCGAAGTAAAAAATTTGTGAAAATAATACAAAATTAAGAATCAATTTACTTTTGCTCGATATGATCACCTTTATGGCCTTGAGACGGTCCAGAAACGAATCGCAAGCTGCCCGAATATGACTTGCAGGTATTTTGGGTAGCTCGCCTCGAGACTGGTGAATCTTTTAGTTCGGACCTTCCTCTCCAAAATTTCACAAAGGGAATAATCCATCGGACTGGCCTCTGGTGAATTTTAGAGCCATTGTGTGGACGTAATGAAGTTCGGAACATTGTTTTTTAACCATTTTTGGTTTATTCGAGCTTTGTGAGACGTTGCCGAGCCCTGTTGAAACCTTCTTGACGCCAGGCTGGATGAAAACGATTGGAGAGCGTCTATCTGGGGTTACAGCGACGCAAACCATTACCTATGGCGGGTGCTGCCTCCTGGTGGCCAATCGGTGATTTAAATTCTCGTATGAACGGTCGGTAAAATAAGCCCTATCATTTTGGGAGTTACAAATTGCTCTCGTCAGAAAACACGTTGTTCGGAAATTGATCGCTTTCAGCCAAGCGAAGCAACTCCTTCGCTCTCTCAAGTCTGACTTTTTGCTGCTTTGGTATGAGATCATGTCCCTTTTGGATCTTGTAAGGCTTTACTTTGAGATCATTTTTCAGTATGCGGCTGATACTACGGTCAGATATTTTCAGTTCTTTCGCCATTTCATTGTCACTTCGTCGGGGACTTCGCTCAAGTCGCTTCTTCACCATTTCACGGGAAGTTACAATCTTTTGATGACCACCTCCATGACGTTTCGCGATGGCACCAGTGGCATTGTAACGAGTAGTGATGCGAAAGTTTTTGTTTAACTTTATTTACTTTAAAGTACTCGAGCTCACGAACAATCGCTGGTTGTGATTTTCCACCCAAATATAACGCAATCACAAAATTACGTTTGAAACCCATTACTGATTTTCTTTTTTCTCATTTACTCTCGGCAAAATGCGTCCGCGCTTTTGTAAATAATACTCTGGACTGTCATTTAGCCAACTAACAGACAGCTGATGCAGGTGCATAATATGCGCGAGCGGTCTGAAGCTGGTTACACTTCGAGTGCCGGACTCTGTAATGAATAACACAAGTTCGGTTGTAGAAGGCTAATCCCTTACTCATCTTAAACTTACGGGTCACTGCTCTGAACCGACGAGGCCCTATGTTCAACCTAGGAACCACGGGAAAATACGAATATTAAGCAAAATTTCATGGTGAGGACTTAACATTGGTTTTACAGAGCCCCATCCGAGTAGTTGGGTGCTTCAGTAGCCTCTCGATGGCTTAATTTCTGGAGCTAATTTGATCTGATAGGGCTGAAGCCAAGACATTCCACAATGTGAACTGCGAATGGCGACTAAACGCGGATGCAAAAGTTTTGATGCTTCGACCTCATTGTCTCAAAAACATTCCATTGTGGATATGTGACTAGAAATTTTTCATACAATCATTACGACCGATTTTGAAATATTCGGCTCATATTTAAGTCACATATTTTGTATACCGACGAAGGTTAGCAATGGCGAGAATCGTGGGCGATAGAACAATGAGCTGTATGAGCTTTACAACAACATGGACATAGAGCATCAAATAAAGATCCAGCGGCTGCTTTGGCTGGGTCTTTTCGTCCGTATGGATACAAACGCTGGTATAAATGCGGTACCAGCTGGTGGTAGCATAGGAAAAGAAGTCCTTCTCTACGTTGAAAAAAACGGTGGGAAAAGACTTGGCTTCACTTGGTGTGTTCAACTGGCGCCAGTTAGCACGAGGAGGAAACGTCTAGCTCGCTTTGTTAAACTCGTCCAGCGGCATAGAGGGAAACTGCTGGGCTGATGAGCTGGCTAGACAGGGAACTTTGGAGACGGTTTCGTCGCGCAAACACTGGAATAACTTAACCATACGTTGCTAGCTAAAGGACTCCATCATCTTGAGTTCCATTTTGCCATTACAAGATTATACAAAAATTCTAAGTCCCTATTGAAACACCCATAAATTCTGTACCAACTCAGATCTCACTAGCTCAGATTTTCCTACGGGGGACTAACTCAACTGTCATGCACTTAAGTGCTGTTATACATTTTGCGCCATCTCTAAAAACAACAAAAAAAAATCGAAAACAAACCAACTGCAACCTAAGTTGAGGCACAACACTTCACTGCCCAGCAGCACTCTTTGCCGAATAATTGAGTCAGTCAATACTGAAACTAAATTTAATACCAATTATATTTATAGGTGTGTATGTATGTCTGTACATACATACGTATGTATTTGCAAAACTTGTGGACGAGAAACTAAGCAACTGTAACAGTAATGAACATTAACTTCAATCAGGCAGTAAATTGAGACAAGTCTCGCCAACCGCAGACTACTCGAAAAGAAAAATATTCAAAAAAACGAAAAGAAGAAAAAATTTAAATACATATACACGAATATGCATAACTATGCGTACATATGTACATATGTATCGCATTATTTTCATATGGCAAAAAAATGGAAATGAAGAAAGTTAAACGCAAAGCCATTGTTCGCTACGTACGGGGCAGCGCCGTTAAGTGACATTTAGTAGGATTTTTAAATCGCGGACATGGCGCGCGCCAATATATGTATGTAGTGCCTCTTACGTTCGCATGCACATGCATACTTACTAAATTAAATGCAAATACTTATGTATGCGTGTCTTTTATGGAGTATTACAGCAAACGCCAGCAATGTCATGGCTACTGTTGAAAAGTGAGAGCGACTACACAACGCTGTTGTTTACGCTGCCGCAGTCGACGCCGAAATCGGCGCCAACAACTACTTACGCTGTTGCTGTTTTGATTGACTGAGAAATTCGATTTTTTTTCTTTTATAAAACCCAGAGTTGTCCATGCCGGCATGTTGAGCAGGAAGTAATATTGTGGCGAGAGCTTTTTTTTGTGTTTATGTTGGTTTGTTGCGAGCAGCTTGGTGAAGGTGGTTAATTTCAACTTATGGGATTTAGCTTAACTGAGTTAATGTAAAACCCGTAGAGAGTCGGTGAGATATAAAAAGAGCTATAGGAAATTGTTTAGCACAGTGATGCCACAATGTTGAATATGTGAGAAAAATGTAGTATTTCAAGTTCAATTCGAAAATTACTTTGGGTTTTTAACTTTCGAGTTTCTTAAAGCAAAAAGTACGTGTGCACATTCTGTCAAAACAGTACCGAGAGTTGTTCAATAAAACGCAAAATAATTGTTTAATCATCAAAATTTATTCTTTCGCCTTCAAAATAGGCTCCATTCAAAGGAATACACACATGCCAACGATTAGTTCTGTCATCAAAGCACCTTTCAAACGCGTTCTTCTTCAGCTCCTTCAGCGAATTCTCCTTATGGCCTCTATCGATTCAAAGCGACGTACGCGGAGTGGCAATTTAAGTTTTGGGAAAAGGAAAAAATCACAGGGGGCTAAATCCGGTGGTTCTTCGATGATATTTTTCGAGTTTTTGGTCAAAACAGTGTTCACAATATGAGCCTTGGGAGACGGTGCGTTATCATGATGCAAGATCCATGAGTTTTCTTTTCACAAATTGGCCCCTTTCCTACACACTTTCCTCTCAAACGTCGCATAACTTCCAAATAATATTCTTTATTTACCGTAGAATCATTTGGAACGAACTCTGAGTGCACAAAGCCAAGATCATCAAAGAAAAGGAGTAGCGAGACTTCCACTTTTGACCGACTTTGACGTGGCTTTTGGGTTTCGGCTCATGTGGATAACTCCATTCAGCCCCCTGTTGGCTGGTTTGCATGTCAAGCTCATATACCCACGTCTCATCACCTGTTATGACGGTTATGATGCGCTAGATAAAAGTTGGGTCCGAATTTACTTGCTCAAGCATGTCTTCAGCCATCTTCTTCCGATGAATTTTTTGAAAGAAATTCAACTCTCTTGAAACAAGTCGAGCAGCCACGCGTCACATGCCCAATTGATGGTGTAAAATGTTACGAATTGATTCGTGCGACCCGCTAAGAACTCGAGCCACCTCCCTCATACTTAAATGATGGTTTTCCAGCACCATTTCCTTGACTTTGTCGACGTTTTCACCCGTTGAAGACGTTGATGGGCGACCAGATCGGAGCAAATCTTCCACGACTTCTCGGACTCCTCTGTAAAAGCCTTATACCACACGTAGACCCGTGTTTTTTCCGTTTTTCATAAAGCACACTCACCATAGACTTTCTGCAACATTTTCAACGATTCGGCATACGAAATCCCGTTCAAAACACAAAATTTAAAACAAATTCTTTGTTCGATATTTTTATCCATAGTGAAAATCGCAGAACACACTGCGGTTGACTGAAATAATTAATTGCCAAAAATAAGATATGATCCATTCAGCTAATGAAGCAAGCACTGTTTCCATTGTATTGACATCGCTGCTCGAACCAAAGATAGTTTGAGGTTCTTCAAATTTCTGTAAGGTCTCTTTGATCTCGAATTCTGTCCACAAACTCTAGTCCACGGCGCTACGTGCCACACAAGCAACGAAATCATTGATCTCTTACGGGAAAAGTTTCCGAACCGTGTTAACTCTCGAAGAGGTAATCACAATTGGCCACCGAGATCTCGTGATTTAACACCTTGTGACTTTTTTCTTTGGGGCCACGTGAAAGAGAAGGTCTACGCCAACATCCCCAACAGCGCAGGGTCGATTCAAGACCTCAAAGATGGAATTCGTGAGCCTATCGCGGACATAGGGCAGCCTCTTTGCAATTCGGTTATGGAGAATTTCATGAAAAGGAGATTGTCCTGTAAGCGTGGTCGAGGTGGTCATTTGCCTGATGTTATTTTGCACTATTAACGGCATCTTTTCCTCTTTATAATGAAATAAACATCCGATCATTTTTATTAAAAAATAGCATTTGTTTTTGAATATCAAAATAACACCTCTTATTAAAAAGCCCTTTATAAGCCTGAAGTCTTTGGCCGCGACGTTACCCTTGGGAATGAATACCTCTTTGGTTTTCTTCCAGCTGGCAGGAACATGGTTTAATGCGATACACGCCAAAAAGATCCTATGAATGGCACGAACCACCTCGTTCCGTCTTCTGAAACATCTCTAGCATGATACCATCAATACCTGGAGATTTGAAAACTCTTTGTCGGATTCATTCCCTCTTTTGACTAGAATTTTACATGAATAGTCCTTGGAGAAGATCTTGATGAGTCTTGCAGAGTCTTCCACGGATTCTATAGGCTCGTAGTACTCTTACCAGGACTTGCGCTTTGCATCTATAATGGCTTTCTTATATTCTCTCAAAATTACCCGATAAGCTTTAAAAGTACACACCCCGAAAATTCAAAGTCTTTGAAATTTAGACAACCACTATTTTTAGTTTGAAAGATTTATTTGTTTCATCTGCATTCGATTTATATCAAAGATTAACAACTTTGCATTTTCAGTTTGACTGTACCATCTCACATTCGAATGTAATTCCTCCAATAATAGGCGGCAACAATGATAAAAATCCTCCCACAAATGGAGCACCAGAAATTAAATTAATTGCGTCGAAAGCGACAAACTATATACAATTATTATGAAAAAGACTAAAAACCCAGTTGTACAATGAATAATTAAAAAAATTAATATCAGGAAGAATTCCCTTTTACTTTCTTCACTAAGTCAAGGGGAAACCTTAAAGACAATACGGCAAAATTGAAAATTTCAATAGGCATTTGTGGTTTCTTACAACTACGGTTCACTGAAGCGGAAGTGCACTTGTGGGTGACACACACACGCATACACACATACAAGCAAAGATGTGCATACTGAGGCACAAACATAGGCTGCTCTGACTATAAGGCCGAGTAATGCAAGCCTGTGGGTATGTGGAGTATGCCAATAAGTTAATTGGTGCAAAAGACAATGCCACATATAAGCGGATACATATATTTATATATGTATGTATACATAGGTAAGTACATATATGAGTACATGTAGGTGTGGATACACATATTTTGATTACGTTCATATAAAACAACTTCAAACGACAACTATTTACACTTACCTTGTGTAGCTGACCATATACCTGGGGTATTTATTAACGTAAGCGAGTGTATGTATTACACTATGTAACAGTGAGGTAGGTAAGTGAAATGGTTGAAGTACATACTACTCTGGCACTTCCCAAGTAGCAAACACGCGCCGTTTTGATAGCATTATGAAACTTCCAACGGGCAGATATCTACAGCCAGCCAGAGCTGTTCATGTAATGGAGAAGGTTGATAAGCTTTGGGTTGGAGCATTGCCAGAGGCTGTCAAAGTCGTCTAGCTGCCAATCCCGAGAACTTACAGAGAAAGCGCTCAACATTCCCCTTCTCTAAGAGCTATCCTTCTCTGAAAGTTATCCTTCTCTGAAAGGTTTCCTCAGCTTCTGCAATGGGAGTTAAATGGTAAACCCAGTTTTTCCGCGTCAACGCCAATCGTCCAATGACCGGTAAACACAGCTACGCGTTTCCAAATTGAGGCCAATTCAGTCCCATTTCAGACAAGCTCATCAGCAATTTCATTTCCCTCTATGTTCCTATGTCCTGGAACCTAGATCAGAGAAATGTTACCTGCACACCAAACAGATTTGATCTCCTCCTTACATGAGTTGACTAATTAGGATCTACACCATGTCGTCGTCAGAGCCTTGATCGCGGCTTGGCTTTCAGAAAAAATGTTAATATCTCCCTCGCCGCCACGTTTCCTCACCTTCCACATACCTACAGGGTCGCAAAGACTTCTGCCTGAAAACCCTAGCAGTATTGGGCAGTTTTAAGAAAATAGATAAATTGGCAGATTTATAGGAAATCTCCTCTCCGACTCCCGGTTCCATCTTAGAGCTGTCGGTGAAGACAGCTGGTGTACCAGCTTCAGCACAGATTTTCCCCTCCTCCCAATACTGCCTACTTGAAAAAATTGCCCAGGCACAACCCTCAAACTCCAGTTTATGGATTGGGAGAGAGATTTGTACGAAGTTCAGAGAAATACGGTGTTAAGTGTTATCACCTTTCTTGAGAGATTGACTCCAGAGGTCAAACTACTGAAACCTAATTGCACTTTGAGCAACGATGGGAATAAAGTAAAAGTCAAAGGGAAGTAAGTGCAAAACGACAATAAGGGCAGCACTGGGGCAAGTTTTACATTATTCGGTGATGTCAACACAAGCAATCCCTTAAGCCTTCCCTAGTTTAGCCCTTCCGGAGAGCTTCCCACCATACCAGGCATTCACACGTTAAAATTGGCAGAACCACTACGTTGTACATCCAACTTATCCAAATAAATTCGTCTTCCTGACTATGCCAGAGTGTTCCAGGCAGAACTATTAACAACAGGGAAGCTTCCAAATCATTGAAATACTACAAAGAAATTGGTGTAAGAGTAGCTTTCTCTTTAGACAGTCAAGCAGCTATCAAGACCTTAAACTCCAACTCCATTTCATCCAAACTAGTTTCACAATGTAGAGAGGAACTAGAACTGCTTGGCCATTGGCTTCAAATTACTCTGATATGGGTTCCCGGCCATAGGCACATAGAGGGTAATGAGAAACCAGACCAACTAGCAAGAAAAGGTTCGGCACAAGACATAACAGAAACGGTTGCAGTCGCTACCCCATTCAATACAATAAAAACATCCATCCATCCAACAAGACTTCGCTCATTCGGTAAACCTTTCCTACAGCAAATCAATGAAATCGCAGACATAGATATACAAAATTTGCTGTTATATCTGGATCTCACGAAATGGATCTGACTTAAAAACAAACAAACACAAAGGAAAAAGGGCATCACACGAGAAGAGTGGTAGTAAAACAGCGCTAGATGCTAATTAAGATTATTTAGTACAAATTCTCAACCACCTCAAAAACAACAACATCCAGAGAACCACCGGTGCCTTAAGTACACATTTTTTGCCGAGCACAGATTTTCAAGAGTAAAAAGTTATACTAAAGCTATTCCTTACCCGATTCTCAATGTGTGCAACAGTAAAAACTATCCATAAAAAATAGGTTATGCACTTGAAACTAAACATTTTATATAGTGATGCTGGAGTTTTTTAGGCAAAAACCGGCAAGAAAGCAAAAACTGAATATCGGAAGGATCATGGAGTAAAATAGAAAGCACTAGATCCCCAAAGGCCTCTATAAATGGTGTCCGTACTAGTGCTAAAAAATATCAAGCTAAGCGACTTTGCTCCAAGTTAGACAAATCGGTAAAGAGGATATGTAGAAGTGAAATACGAAACTGGACAAACTCAATCTCTTCGGAATCATAATCTGCAGCAGGAAAGCCCAACATTATAATAAGTTGCTTTATGACTATGCACGCCGCCTCGCAGATACTAAACAACAATCTTGGAAGCTGATCAAGGATGAAAACGGCAAATTATTAACAGATCCCAAAGAGTAGTTAAACGTTGAAAGACCATTTTGAAGAGCTTTTCTAAACCACTCCATCACAAATGGGATCACGTAAATTCATAGCTTGCACTCCCAATAACAAAAAAATGAATTACTCGTGTTAGCTCTGAAAACAAATCGGTGCAGAAATTGAGGCTGCTGTAATGCACCAGGATCTGTTGAAGTTGGGGCGGAAATGCTCAAAGCTGTTAGTAATACCTTAGCCAAGTTATTGTGTGGCTTATTCAAGACAGTGGTCCAGTTGGTACTGCCTTACCCAAAGATCTACCTGGTTATGATCGATTATTTAAAGTGAGACCATTCATCAAGCACTTAATGGAAGATTTCAAACTGTTCCCATGCTCCAAAAATGCGCGTTGATGAGCAAATTTGCTCGATAAAAGTGCAAGGCAATCTGACCCGCCAATATATGCCAGCTAATCCTCATAAATGGAGAACAATACGTTTCTCTATATGCGATTCGACCGGCTTTTCACATGCTTCGAAATTTACTCAGGCGATGGAGATAACGTTGTACTTGAAAATACTCCTGTCCTGCTGTTTCAAATATCGCCGTAAAACTTTCTCAAAAAGTTCCGGACAACGTCAATGATATTATCTATTTTGAATATTTATGCTTCGCTTGCCTTGGTTGTCTGCCTTCGGAGCCGTGGTATTTACAGTTTGGGGACTGTGCGAGTTAATTAAGTGCCGACCAGCAAGTTCTCTTATGATGCTGCACTTGCTCTTTGTAGGTGCAGCTTTCGGTGTTGGCATCTCTAATGCCCTATGGCGTATGGCGCGACACAAAACTAGTGCGTTTGGCATATTCTTACGCAAGTATTCAACCATTCTTGTCTCGAAATGCAGATACACAATTGCAAAAAGTGGCTCTATGGGAACGAAAATGTTATGAAAGAATATAATAATAATTGATTCGATGGACGGGCCTATTGACCGTTACCATATAAGTATGAAAGCCTGAAACTGAACAAATCGTATTTTTCCTCATAACTTGGATCCGGCAATGGTAAATTTTATATCACTGACTACATAAAGGATATACACTCTGTTAACTGCCTAACTTTTATTCAATTCGATTACAAAAAATTTTTTGGAAGTGAAACTTCTTAGGCGTCTTCAAGGCCATGCAACGTTTTGGGCATTTTCGTTCCGCGAGAGAGAAAACAGATATAACGTAGAGGAAAAGCAGAGAGAGAGATATACCTTTTATATATCTTAGATACACTTTAGGCTATTCTTCCTGAGTTTTTCCTTGTGGTTGCTAATTTCTAGAGAGAAATAACACTGCCTACTTTTTGGCGCTTGTTTGTTGGGGCAAACTTGTACGAAATATATTTTTGGTGCCTACTGTTTGGCGTTTTTTGGTCCTACTTTTTGACGCCTATTTTCGTTTACTGGCTAGTGCTTGTGCGTACTATAAAGTGCTATCCATTCCGGCGTCGGATTTATCGGTATTGTCCGGCGGTAATTTGTGCCGTTGCTGCGGTCCTGGAATCGCTGCGTTCGTGCGGGTGATAAACGCTCGGAGTAGTGCGCGTTGTTGACACGGTTTGTGTCCGGCGTTTACCTACACCGTTCGACCCTTCTCCGTTTTTTCAAAATTTTGTCTATTTGTATTCTCTGAAAATATTGTGAATTTATTTAGATATATATTCTTTCTCTCTCATTTCTCATTCTCTCTCGGATTTCTCCCTCTTCCTTTGTCTGCCTTGAAAGTTTCACTTCTGTTATGTGTACTCCAGGGTTTAATTGAAAAGTAATAAGCCTTCCCGCGCGGAGCGTCTGCCAAGCGATCAAGCGAATCGGCTGGTGGGGGAAAATGATCGTTGGACCTTCCCCTTCCACTAGAAACCGGTCCCAGCTCGCTGGCAACAGCGGGGCAGTCAACATCGCTCCGCGCGTGAAAACTGTTTTAAAAGTGTGTTAGGATTTGCAGTGGCGAAAATGCAGCGATCGTTGTCTTTTTTGACTCTCGAGCCATCGTCCACAAGGAGTTTGCACCTCCAGGAAGCACTGTAAACGCGGCATTTTACAAAGAAGTGCTCCTTCGGCTGAAAATCCGCGTCGCCCGGGTTGGGCCCGACCTCGGCAACAATTGGACCCTTCATCACGACAATGGGCTGGCGCACACCACCTTCCTCTGCCCTTCTGCATTGGCCAAGATGGGGGTTCCGGTGCTTCCCCACCCTCCCTACAGCCTAGACCTGTCCCCTCCGGACTTTTTCTTGTTCCCGCGCCTGAAAAGAAAGCTGAAGGGGAGGCGTTTCGACTCCATCGAAGCGATCCAAAAAATTGTGACAGCCGAATTGAACACGATTCTGGCGGATGAGTTTTAAAAATGTTTCCTGCAGTGGTCCTATTTTGGGGAATATTAGTTGTATAAGCCAAAAGGTTTAATAAAACTGCTTAAAAAAATAAGGCTCATTACTTTTCAATCAAACCCTGCACGCTACACGCACTTTTTTTTTTTTTTGTTTTTGAGCACCACAACCAAAAATATCGAATAAAATACGAATTCATATCTAATACAAAAAAAATATTAATTTAAAAAATCCCGTCAAAATGCGTGGTAGGTATTTTTACTTGTACAAGATAAAGTAAAAGTCTAATAAAAAACGGACTTGCAATTCGTTAATTTTGACCAAAAATTTGTCTAAAATGATTTTTGATCTCAAAAGAGGGTTGAGGGTTAAAGTCCCTTAAGAAATTAGATTTATGAGAAAATTAAAAACTGAGTACGCAGCATTACTACATAAAATCGATGGTTTCACATGCACGTGCAATTTTTCCTCGATAGCAAATAAAGTTGACTTTGTCGCACGGTGTTAGCAGGGCAAAAAGCACAAATCGCATAACCAACCAGTCACTCAACCAAATCATTAATAAGCGACATAGCTGGCGTTACAGGAACACAAATTGCCAGACATGCGCCCAAATAATGCAAAGACAGATAAAAACATAAACAAAATGGCAACAACACAGAGGATTAGCGCATGTAACCAAAAAACAAAACAAAAAACTGTTTACCTGCCACTTGTTGCAGTTTGTTTGGGCGCAAATTCGACATGTGCATAGAAATGTGACTGTGTGTGTGTGTGTTGCGCCAATGTACAAGAAAAATACTGGTATGCAAAGAAATTCGTAACACTTCCTTGAAACTTTTTGATGATTATTGGAGACGGCAGCAAAACCAGTTGCCATAGCAGAGCATGGCCAAGAGCAAGCAAACTAAACGCCGGCATTAGCAACAGCGGGAAATGTTGTTATTAAGTCAATAAATGATTTGGTAGTGATTTGTTGAATAGAGCAGCAAGAAAATTTTGTTAATGCTGCTATTCTGTGTTTAATATTCATTTTGAAGTAATTAGTTTCAGTAAAATCCTTCAACATGAGCGCCGGCTCCAGAGCTTCCGGTTCGGATGATGAGCCTTTAGTGCCTGAAGATTTCGATGATGATTTCTATGCGAATGTAATGGATAAAGTACCTGAGGTAGCGATTGCTGAAATCAACATATTTCACATTGTATTTTTTGCATTTATTGCTACTTACTTGCCTTTCATATCACCGTTAGATTACCAAAGCGCTGCGCCAGAAGGACACCCACGAAAATGCGGATAATGTGCAACGTTTGGTCATATGCTCGAATCGCTATAAATCAGACTGGCAAATGGAGCAGCTCCACTGCCAGGAACTCAGCAATGAGATAGAGCGCTTGAAAGACCGCCTGGATCATGTCAACAAACTCAGTAAAATGGATCTGGCGACAATAGCAGAGCTGCGTACAGTTATCGGTGAGTTCAATGGCATCGAAAAATGTTTAACTTTTTGATTAAACTTATCTGAATAGAGAGCGCTTGGATGCAAAAGGACGCCGCACAATCACGTGAGCAGCTCGCGCAAGATGAAATGTTGAAGATGAGAGAAAAAATGGACTCACTCGAGCAGATGGTAGAACATTTAAGCGATAAACGTTCGGGCTTGCAGAGGTGAGTGGGAATTGAAGCTACTTTTTATTTGTTGGGTGCAGTGGTGGGACGAGAGAAATGAAACAAAATGAAAAGATATCGCCAGTCTCGTCCACTCGTAGCGCAATTGGGCCAAATATGCACCTTAGTTTGATTTAATAAACACTTTAATCTTACTTTCCACACTAATGAGAGCATTAAATTCAATCAAATCAGAGAACAAGAGAAGACCATTTTCTTAATTAGAAATATAAAGTATAATCTCTCTATGAAGTCTTGTTAGATTTATTTACTGCAAATATGTCTGCTGTGAGAAAAGGTAGAACTTGTCCCAGTGCGAATACTGCTAGTGTATTTGAAGCAGAAGTCTTTGCGATCCTGCAGGCATGCAAAAGGCTTAGAGATATTAACATTTTTTCGACAGTCAAGCCGCGATCAAGGCTCTGACGACGTATAGTATGATGCAGATCCAAACTAATCACCTCCTGTAAGGAGAAGATCAAATCCCTTAGACATGCAGGTCAAATTTCTGTGATCTGGGTTCTAGGACATAGAAAAACAGAGGCAAATGAAATTGCTGATGAGCTTGCCAGGAAGGGGTAGGCTGTATTGGTCTCAGAGGTCTCCTACTCGGTCATCTGCATCTCCTCGAAGGGGAATTGCACCACTTATTTCTCAAGAAAGCACATATCAGATGGAGATCCCTTTCTTCGTGTGATATTGCGAAAACTCTTTGGCCCCATTACAATAAACGGAGGACTAAAAACGCCACGCCATTCAGTTTCCAAACGTGTGCTTACCGGTCATTGGAAGATCGGCACTCACGCAGAAAAGCTTGGGTTACCATTTTATCGCCATTGCAGAAGCTGCAGGAACCTATCAGAAAAGAAGAGTACTGATCACTTTCTCTGTAAATGTCCGGTTTTGGCAGCTAGACAATTAAGATCACTGGATGTTGGTCTGTTCGACAGCCTGGGTCAGTGCTCCAGCGTAAATTCCATCAACCTTCTCCACCATATCAATAGCTCTGGTTGGCTGTAGATATCTGCTCGTTTGATGTCACAAAATGTATCAAAACGGCGCTTCAGTGCTACCTGAGGACTGCCAGACTAGTACTTCAACCATTTCACCTACCTGCCTACCTACTCGTTATCTACTAGAACAGGGACATAATCATTTCCTATCAGTGCATCTGCATACCAGATCTTCATTGCTCCCATTTGAAAAGAGTATAGCACTCAAATTTGTGGAACCCCAGTATATAACTCAGCGTGTCTTAGAGAGCCGTCCTCTATCCTCTTAATATAACAGCACGAATGATAATTAAGGAATAACAATGATCAAGGTCAATGAGGGGTTTATCTATTTTCCTTGAGTATGCTAAAGTTCGTCATGTGAAACCTATAGACTAATTTACGTCTTGAGTTTTCTTCAATCAACATTAATCATGTCGTCTCAATTACCATAGCTGTTTTGCTCATCCAATTATAAGAAATCGGTATTGATTGAATTCTGAATAACAGCCAGAATAATACGAAACAATCCACTGACATTTCACGCTTCTGATGAATGTTTAGGGAGCCTGAAAATATATATGACGTGGTACTTGGAATTCTAAACAGCGAACTGAGACGATTAACCAGCCCTTAAAACTTACCCCACAGAGTCAGGATAAAGAATACATCCGCAGTAACGCATGCCTGTCGTAAGAGGCGACTAAAATCAGGCAGGAGAGGAAGGGACTAAGCTTAAAAGGCCTCATATACTCCGAGATCCTCCAACAGCAGGGCTCTTAAGCTCATCAGGATCAAGACCAGTAAGATCCAGTCCAAGGGCTAGTGAAAGTAGTATTTTATCACCTCAGTAAAGTTCGTGACACCTCACCAAAATGGCTGATAAGCTACAATCGCCTCCGTCTTGTTAAAACCCTTGCAGGTCTTGAAGTACGTATCACGTATCATTAAGTTGGTGGTACAGGTTCAGTTAAGACCAGCCCCGACGAGAGGGAGGGAGATCGGGAACTTTTTACCCCGGGCCCGGATTTCTCAAAGGGGCCCGGACTCGAGAGTAATTCGAATTATATGAATTAGACATAATTGGAAAGGGCCCGCATTTGCTATTTTCCCCCGGGGCCCGGATATGCTCTCTACGGCCCTGGTTAAGACATCTTCTGACGTGTATCTAATTCTGACTCTGAACACAAGCTATCATAAAGACTTGCGTCAACCCTCACGTGGCCTCCCTGCCGTATCACAGATAACCGCGGGAATCATTTTTAAGACAACTGTAGGTCGTGCGGAGATAGCGGCTTGAAGCGGAGACTCCGGAACATAAAAATGAAACACCAAGAACAACAAAATATAGATAAAGAAAACGTCGATGTTTCTCATCATGCGTGTTCGAAAGGAGCAGCGGAGTACTACGATCTCCGGTACGGGGGCAAATAGATAACCACGGGAATTAGTTTTAAGACAACATCGTATGGCGGAGATAGCGGCTTGAAGCGGTCATCCAGGAACACAAAAAGGGAACAATAACAACAAAACAGATAAAAAAAACGTCGATGAGAGAAGCGTGTTCAAAAGGAGCGGCAGAGTACTGCGATCTCCGGTACGTGGGCGAATTTTGTAGTCTCCGGGCATACCATTGCTGCGACGGCATTTTAACCTATCCCCTCCGAAAGAAAGCCCTTCAAACTTTAGAGTTCATTACAGAAATTTATTGGAACGACTTGCTACCGTCGAGAATTTTTCAAAATGAAAATTGCTTGGAAGCTGGCGCACGAACCAAGATTGAAAAAAGCGCGCCAAGTTCGGTCGAATGTAAAAGTTTTGCTTACCGTTTTCTTCGATTGCAAGGGCGTTGTGCATCATGAGTTCTTGCCACAGGGTAAAACGGTCAATAAGGAACATTATCCGCCAGAAACGTCCGGATTTGTGGAAGAACAAAAATTGGCTCTTGCATCAGGATAACGCCCCTGCTCACACATCGTTGCTTGTGCGCGACTTTTCGGCCAAAAACAACACACTAATGATGCCACAGCCACCGTATTCCCCAGATCTGGCCCCTGTGACTTTTTCTTGTTCCCGAAACTGAAGAGGCCCATGAAACGACGACGCTACGCTACGACTGACGAGATAAAGACGGCATCGAAGAAGGAGATGAACAAGATAAAAAAAATGATTTTTTTAAGTGCTTCGAAGATTGAAAAAAAAATTTCCACAAGTGAATAATATCTGATGGGAACTACTTTGAAGGGGACAAAATAGATGTTAATGCATAAATAAATAATATTTGAAAACACACAAAATTCGCGATACTTTTTGAACACATCTCGTCAATCTTTATTATAGACTCCTAAATAATTTTCGCTGATTCAATTGCATAGATCATAGACGTATGACTATCGTTTTTGTACCCGGTTGTTTTTGATCTAGAAAAACTTCGCAATAGCTTTAAGAAAGTTGTTCCTGTAACCTTTTAGACTCGATCTTATTGTTTAATTTTGAGTCAGGTTGTGTTTGATTCCGACCATATTCCGAAGCTCTTGAAGAAATCGTACCGACAAACAGTTTCCAGAACTTTTTACACTTCACCTTTCCATCTATTTGAGCATTTCGTTATATCAGAAAGCTAAGCTCCTTGCTGACTACAATAATTTTAAAATTTTCATTCCACTTAACAAAAGCAAACGCGACGAACAGAGGGAACGTGAAAAACTGAATAATGAGATCCGTGAGCTCAACAAACGTCTACAAATACAACGTCTCTATACCACCGAAGTTGAAGCAATGACGCAAACCCTGGAGGAGAAGAATAAAGCAATGATCAAAATGCTTGATGTAAGGTGACTCAATGAGACACAAATTAGCTGTAAAAAATCTACCCCTTTACACAATTCGAATTTCAGGAAACCTCCAATGAATCATACAATAATCGTAAGCGATTGGATGCGCTTGAAAAAGAGCTTGCACAATCGCGCAGTGAGGAAGCCAAAGCCAAAGAGAAGATCCAACAAATCAAAGTACAAAATGAGCAGCTGACCAAACTGAAGGTGCGCCATAATCTACAAATACTCTCGCTGAAAACCAATCTGGAACATCTGAATACTCAACACAACACGACAAGCAACAAATTGGCTAAGACCACAGTAGAGCTCGAGTATGCGACACAGGAACGGGATGAGAACAAACGAGCGCTAACACAGCGCATCAGCTTGTTAAAGGTGAGAAGTAGAAAATTCCAGGGATTGTGTTCTAGAAAACTTGTTTTATTTTTAGCTGCGAGAGGATGATATTATCAAGCTGAAGCGCGAAAATGCGAAGCTAGTCAAGTCGGAGGAGAATACATCGCGGAAATACGCCGCGCTAAATGACGCGCGTGCCAAAGCGGAGGAGGAAAATGCACGTCTGGAGTAAGTTTTGGTTTTGCGATTTAATAGAAAATATTGATTGCAGTCAATCTTGGTTTCGCGTAGATCCCAGCTAAATACACAGGATAAGGAATTGGAATCGTTGCGACGCATTGTGCACCAATTCGAGAAGAACAATGAGCATTTAACTAAGGAGCGGGACGCACTGAAACGAGACTTGTTCGTCCAACATCACACAGTCGAACAGACAGACGAACAGTTTCAGAAATCACAACACGAAATTAAGTCACTGCAAGAAATTATATCTGCCATGGAGGTGCGTCAGAAGAAAATGCAAGAGGACAATGTGAAATTGAAGAAAGAGAAGGCAAAGAAAGTGGATGAAATACAAGTTTTTGTAGATAAAATCGATGCGCTGCAAAGTGAGTAACTTTTAGGCCGGTTGGAGGCTGTTTAGATATTTTACAAATAACTAATTCTTAACCCTCTAATGACTCTCAGATGAGATACAACTGAAGGAAAACTATGAGATTGAGCTTAAACGCACAATAAGCGATCTCGAGCAGAAAGCTAGCAATCTGTCGCGTCAGCAAGACGCGCTGTTGAACGAGAAAAACAGTATTGCTCGTAACCTACAGGCCTCCGATGAGAAGCATGCCAAGTTGGAACAACAAATCGCCAAACTGCACGACAACATCGAGAACTATAAAAGCAAGGTCTCGCTTCGAGATAGCGAAATTGGTCGACTGCAACTACAAATCGACAAGCTGGAGAAAGAACGACGCTTGCTAAAGACTGAGTTACGCTACACGCAGCTGGGGCATCAGCACACGCGTTGTGAGCTGCAGGAGCGCAAAAAGGAATGCGACAAGAATACCAAGTCCCAGCAGGTCAGTAAGCTTTCTCTTCATTCGACCTCAATGTCCACTTTCCTTTTTTAATTTCAGGATGACAATCAAAAGTTATCGCAACTCAAACGTGAACTCGAGCGCATCAGAGACGAAAAGAACACCGTCTCTGTGGCGCTCACCAAATGCAATGACGAGTATGCACAGCTGAAAGATCAGCTGCAAACACTACAAACGGCTTACGATCAAACGGCCAAGCACTACGCACAAGGACAAGAGGATATGCGACTAATGCGCGTAGAGATCAAGAACTTGCGTACAGAGCGTAATGTGTTGCGCAAGGATCGAGAAAATGCCTCAGATTTGCGGCAGGAATTACTACAAATGCATAGATTACTCAATCAGGAGCGCATCAAGGCGCGTGCCATGCAGGAGGAGATGCTGACACCGATGAATATACACCGTTGGCGTAATCTAAAGGGACGAGATCCAGAGAAAATGGATCTCATAATGCGAATACAAACTTTGCGCAAGTAAGTAGAAGTCGAAAAGAAGAACGTGCATGAAAGGCATTTAAAAGATTTTCATAAAATTCAAGGCAAATTCTGCAGCAAAATGTGTCAGCGCTGCAGCAAGAGCAAGCGCTCGAGGAGTCGCAGCGACTGTATGAGGCATTGAAGGAATTCATGCTGAAGCTGCCGAGTCACAAAGTGCGCGCGGAATTAAATAATGTGAAAGTGAGTATGTGAGATGTAAAAATTGTAAGAGCTGCTTGTCAAAAATGTCCGCCTATTCCAGGCTACTTTGTCCGGCAAAGAGCGTAAGCTTAAAGCGCTTATGGCCGAGCTGCAAGTGAAAGAATTAGATGAGAGAACTAATTCGCAAAAGTTGGAAGAATTCAAGGTGCGCCTCACCGATGCCAAATCACAACTTAATCAAGAACGAAGACAAAAGCAAAAACTACTCGAAGACCAACAGCTGCTGGTGCAAATGCAGGCACAATGCTTCTCAGCGCCGCCAAATATACAACGCACATTGGGCGCTGGCTTCAAACTTATTAGCGGAGTTTGAGGGTGAAAAACGTATCAAGTCAAAGGGCTTCAATGATATGACCAGGTAGAGTTGGATGAAGAATTTTGGTCGATAAACAGGATTCAGGATATTTCGGAACTCTTCTGATGTCATTTTTCTAGACATCTATAATTTTATAGGTTTTACCTCCTAAAGACTGCTTGGAGTTATTATTAGTGGGTGGTCTATATACAAGTTTATTTTTAAAAATAAATGTATGATGTTATGTATGTATGTTTATAAAAGTAAACCCTTCTCAGTGCATTATTGGAACAGAATTTGATGCATGCGATATAAATTGGTTTGAAAATGCTGTTGTTGTTGCTGTTGTTGTAACTGGCGTTGAATAACAAGGGAGTTCTTGCTAAGATAATCCGCCTCATCAGATCCCGACAGTGCTTCACAACGGCAACTTCAGTGACCCATTCACCACCAACGCAGGCGTAAGGGAAGGTGGTCCCCTGTAGTCCCTTCTCTCCGCCATCGTCCTAGATGACGTTATGAGCCAGTAGACCCTGCACAAAAGAGGCAACGTATGGAGTTTCACCAGACATCTTGAGGACCAGGACTTCGCCGATGACATCTGCCTCCTACCACAAAAACTTACTGACGTGCAAGCGAAGGTGAGCAGACTAGTCACGCTGGCACGCACTATCGGACTAAAGGTCAACATCGCCAAGACAGAGGCTATAAGAGTCAACCACAATAAAGCAAGATCTATAATGTTTGATGGGTGCTCAGTGGAATTTGTCGAAAGCTTCTGCTACCTCGGCTGCACTATCACGGCAGACGGCGGAGCAAATAAAGATGTCAACTGCAGGCTAACAAAGTAAGGGCGACTTTCGGGCGAATGCATACAGTATGGGCGAGTTCGCAAATCCCCAGGGGCACTGCGAATTTTCAACATTGTGGTACGGAAGTGAGAAATGGCTGACCTTGGCTTTCTTTGCTGAAATCTTTGCTGAAAAGGATTCCAGCGCAGGGCCTGTTGAACAGCGTTGTCATCGCTCTTCCTCAGCGTGTGGCCGTCTCCCTTGTCGTATGGTATTTTGATTCCAGCATTCACCTGTGAGACTTTCCTTAACAAATGCACGTGCAAACTTTTACCTTCCATTTCATTTTCCCCGTAAGTGGGCAATCATGATTATGTAGCGCTTACCGTCACCATACGCACGTGCATTCACTTCCTAGCATTTATACCTACTATTTCGAACACCAGACGCGATGAGTTTGTTTTTTAGCACAATTGCTGAGGTGAAAATGCGCCTCACCAGAATTTTCATCAGGATGGTTCATAAAATGTGAGTTGCTGAGATCGATGGTGCTCCCAAGTAAGTGAATTGAATAGCTTTCCCGGTCGCAGGAACCAAATTTCTGGTTATAAGTGCCGTACAACGAAGGAGATCGAGAGGGATCTTATTGTCCACCCACTAACAAGCCAGTATCACTCTTCCCTTCACTTAAATTGTTCTTCGACAAGCTAGAGCACTAGCAGGGTTGGAACTCGATTTCAATTGAGTCCAATATACTTTAATATAATATAACTCCATTCATGAGTCAAAATAATTTACCATTTATTACGGAATGGTCACGATCTTAGAGTATTTGAAAGAATGACTCTACGGAAGATATACTCGTATGTATGAACAGAGTGCTTTTGTGGAGCCGATATCATGGCCTAGATCTAGCTGGCTAGTTATTACATAGGTTTTTTTACAACCTTATTCACTCGTCTCGGGAGCATAGGGTCTCGACAAGGCTCTTCCATCGTAGATGATTCTAGGCTGTTGTTTTTTGCAGCGTCCCACGTGATGTCGGCATCTGGTAATTCGCAGAACATCGACCTTCGGCAACTGATATTGCTCCCTTGCGGGTTCCAGTCCAATGTTATTCTCGTGAGGCTATCTCATCGTTTTCTAAGCGTGTGAGCTATCCATCGCTACTTTCTACGTTTGATTTGCCATATGATGGACTCCATACGTGACAATGTATGTATAATTGTCATTTACATCAATTTCTGTGCGTTTGGTCGAGTTCCTCATCCAATTTGTGATGATCGTTTTGATTTTGCCTCGCAAATGGAGGGACCTACAGTTTTATGCCGTCTCCGAACGGAAGATGGTTTTTAAATTAAGAAGAGGAAGATAAAAAAGAAGACAAGGGTCCTCTCTGCGTAAGGAGGATTTATTGGAGAAGAATGCGATTTGACATGATTCCTATGAGGAAGAAATGATTGCTGCGCTTCGCTAAAAATCGAAAGAGTCGATACAATCATGACAATAATGGAAATCGTGCTGGCTTGAGAGCACTTTTTTCATTGCCGAAGAACTGAAGATGAGTTATAAAACAACTCGAGATCATTTGCATGAGGCTGGTCTCGAGGAGAAGAAAATAATCTTTTGAACCGAATAGATGTATGCGTTTTTTTTTTTTTGCTGAAACATAACAAAGTGGGCTAATTTTTAACGCCGATCGTAACTGGAGTTGGAGAATGAGCCACATAAGAGAAAAACAGCCGAAAAGAATCCTAGTTGAGAAACATCGCAAAGCCCGGATTAGCGGCTGAAAAGTAGGTTATTCTGTGGCTTTGATAGGAAACCAAAGCAATGTTCCACTGTGAGTTGCTCTCGTCCGACCAAAATTTATTAGTAATTTAGTAAAATTTGATAATCAATTCAAAATTGTGTTAGATAAGCTGGGAAATGATAAGGGCATACGAAGAAATGAACTGGAGTGGAATGCTAGTGTGGAATTCCTACGGAAGAAAGCTCTTCGCAAAGAATGCACAAATCACACAAGACTGAGAAGCTGAAAATGGAGTACATTTGCTTCTTTTCAACATCTCAGTAAAAATCTGATTATTCATTCAATACCAAGAGAACTTTACTTCCATAGGGTGCGCATATCACCAGATAATTAAATTCATTTTTTTCTACTAAGAAATTTCACAAACGTTTTTCCTCGCAAATTTGTTTTCATATAAACCTATATGTTTTCAAATTTCAACTTAAAAAAACAAAAAAAAAAGCAGTTGATAGATTTAAACCGTCAAGCCAGTCTTAAGCTCCTGTATATCTTGGCTGTGATCGCTAGTCTCCACAAAAATGCAATCCATATAGTTCTCCTGGCTAGAATAGACATACGGCACCACAGCGCTTGATATCGCAGACTGTGTCGGCTCTGTAACGCTTTGTTCTTCACAATTTTGTTGTTGCTTTGCTTTCTTCAACGAGTCTTTGAATTCTTCAATAATGCATTCGCGCGCTTTCAGTTCAATTTGATTGATCGATAACTCAGCGCTAAGCGCTTTCAATTTCTTCAGCTGTGAGCGATTTATACGCTAAAAATGGAGGAGAGGAAGGAGTGCCAAATAAGTAAAAGGAGATGAGAAAGGATATATGAATCTTTTTATTATTTCTCGCTCACCTGCGTCACGACAAGCTTTTGCTTAACTTCTGTTGTTGGCAGATTCTCTACCACTCGTTTCAGTGAGTCACACACGCGATGAGTTTCCTCCAGCTTTTGCTCAATCTTCTCTTTATGAATCTCTTGTTTCAGGTTTCGTCTGAAAGAGTTAAGTTTCACAAATTCAATCCATGGTTGTGCCGATAGTTGTTGAATATATTTCAAGACATTTTTTTCTTTACTCATTTAAAGGACGGCTACTTTAAGACCTAAATATTTTTTAAAGGCAAGGTTGGACGGAAGAATCTGGATTAAACATGCCTCATAGTATTTAAAATAAGAGGTTTTATTGGAATATTTTAATAACTCGAGTGTACCTCCCCATCAGACTCAAGTTCAGGTTACCGGACCACGGCAGTATACCCCAAGCAGAGGTAGCGGTGGTCGATGATGGTGCACTCGAAACTGGTTAGGGAATACCTTACTTTATTTTCGATCGCATCCGAATTCTTTGATATAAGGCTCAGCTGGGAGCTTGGTCATAGCGACATTGCAGGAAACTACAAGGCAGATGAGTTGGCTAGACAGGGGACTTGTGAGATAGTTACCCTGCGATATGTGCGGATTGGGATCCCGTTGACTACCTACGGTCTGCTCCTGGAGAAATGATATTCGCATCACCTCAGCGAACGCTGCAAACTTGTAAGATCGCGAAATCTTTCTGGCCACGAGTGGATCTGAGGCGTTCGAGGGATCTCCTGAGGTGCACAAAATCTTAATCCTTTTTGTGTCAGTTGAATGAAGGTTGTGGTGGAATCATCTCAGCACTTTCTCGTTAACTGTCCTGCTTGCGTCCTATGACTAAGATTTAAATATCAGTCATCGTTCGGGTTTCTTCACTAAATACACATACATCTGAAAAAAATGGGTCTGCCAAGGTAGAATGTCAGATTATTGTTAAAAGCTACGAAGCTGCGTATCAACTTCATAAAACTGTTTAGATACAACGTGATTCATAAGACTTAAAATGCGGAACCTTAAAAAGTTCCAGAAGACTGAATTTGAGTTCTTGATTATCGAAAAATCCCTGAAAATGAGGGTGCCGGTTGTGTTAACCGCTTCATACTACTGGTAAAATTTATCAGGTGTAAGATATCTAATTCTGCTGCAAGTATATTCGCAGATGTAGCAAAAAGAGAGAGCCAAGATAACTGAGTCTCAGGACGGTGAGAGCAATGTAGCTGAGGCGAAGAAGCTGAAATTATTCCATTCCATCCTCCAGGAGGCTGCTACAGAAAGTCTAACCGCGTCGATATCTAACAGGCAATGCCACAAAATTCGACAGCTGTTCCGTCGAGCGGAATTCACGCTAACCCCACCTTTCCAGGAGCAGAACATTGATTTTTAAGGAACCCCATACCCCTCGTTATGTATATTGATTCCGGACTAACATTTAGGGAACATCTTAGAGCTGTTAGTGTGAAGGCGGCAAAGGTTAACAACGGCCTTTTGGGAATGCTACCGAATATAGGAGCACCAGGAGAAAAAATCTTTCCACAGTGACCATTGGGCGATGCAATATGCGTCGTAGCTAGCAAAATGTATATAAACATCCGGACAAATGAAAAGAAGACTTCCCAAGCTGACAGAGGAACTCAAACAACCAGAACGTTCTACCTCGATAGCTGTTTCGACGGGTTGGGTCTAGAGGGAGAGGGGTGTTAGATGAGTGGGTTTGATGGGACTTGTGAAAAGGTGGTTAGTGTCGTCCGGGGACCTTCACATGCCGGACATATCTTTAGTATGTCGGGGTCGATTCTGGATAGGTAGGAGTTTAACCTGCTACAATATCCAGATCGTAATTGTGCCAAGGTTACGCGGGACTCTCGGGGAAGTTGGAGCTCTTCGTCTGCGATTGGTGGTGGTTGGACTCCGATAACGGCAGTCGGGGGTCGGGAGGTTAAGAAGGTGGTGAGAGTCTCCCGAAGAATGTCGTTTATGACCTGTCTATACACTGTCCGATCCAGTAACTGTCTGTTGGTTTTGTCTGAGATCTCGTCCGCGTTGTTGAGGAAATGCCTACTGATGTGCCTGGGAGGTGGCTCAGGCTCGAGCAGGTGTCTGCATGGGTGAGGGCTGCGGTAACAGCCTAGCAGAAACTGCTTTCTGAGCAGTTTGTTGTGCTCCTTAACAGGCAGCATTTGGGCCTCGTTATGCAGGTGTTGTATAGGTGACATCAGAAAGCATCCTGCCACGGTCCTTAAAGCAGTGTTTTGGCAGGTCTGAAGCTTCATCCACTGCGAATCACTGGTTCCAAACGACCAGACAGGCGCAGCATAGTTTAGAACCGGTCGGCCTATTGCTTTAAAAGTCGACAGCAACATTTCCATGTCTTTGCCCCAAGTGCTGCCGGCAAGCGACTTGGGAACCTTGTTCCGATTCTGTACTTTAGTTGCAATAGCGGTTGTATGCGCTGAGAAGGAGAGCAAGCTGTCAAAGGTAACTCCCAAAATTTTGGGGTTGTTAACCGTCGGAATTGGTGCGTCATCGACTTTCACTTTGAGTTGTAGCTTGACCTTCTTTGTCCAGGTGGTGAAAAGGATCGCCGTGGATTTAGTGGGGGAGAGTTGTAAATTCCTCGCAGTGAAGAAGAGAGAAAGGCTAGCGAGGTAGTCGTTTACCTTAGAGCATAGGCCATCAATGTCATTGCCCGACGCCATTATCGTGCATTCGTCGGCGTATGGGACCAGAGAGACTCCCTCTAGTGGCTGGGCCCAACCTGTCGAAACAGCTAGTTTCCTGGGCCTACCGTTAGATGAACTAGACGAAGACGACCGGTGATTACGACACATTGACAGGGCAAAGGTGCTGCTACAACAACAACAACAACAACCTCGATAGCTGAATGGCAATCGAAATGGGAACGGTCACCAAAAAGCCGGTGGTCGCATAGGTTGTTCCCATGGCTTAACGAGTGGATCTGTCGAAAACACAGATGAGATGCAGCTTTTGAGCGGACATAGATGATTCCAAAAATATCTGTATCTCTTTGACTTGGCTGGTAGTTCTTATTGCCCAGAATGCTTAGACGAAGAGGAGACTACCGAACATGTGGCCTTTTATTGCAGCAGGCGCGCTCACGAACGCGACGACCTACCAAACAAAACTGGTGGGTTTCTAACGGCCAATAATAAAGTCCGATGAAAGCTTTTGCAACACGAACTATCGTGGAACTGAACGCAGCAGCTAGAGCAACTGCCGTATTGCAAGATGTAGAGTATTTTTATTGGCTATAAAGCCCCACACTGACTAAGGGTTTCGATTGCTTTTACACCTGGTAAAAAACAAAATTCAAAAGTAGGGGTGCTACCACTAACCTATTGAGCTTCATAAAATAAAGTCGTGCTTAAGATACCAAACCACTACGAAGCAATTGTTTCTCAACCAAATTCGAAAACCAACCTGAAAACTTTAGAACAATTTTGGCTAAAATAAGCCTTTCTTCTCATTTACTCGCTCACCTTTGCAACATCTGCACTTTCTCCAACAACTGATAGCGATTCGGATCTTCACCCTTAAGTATGCGCCAACGATGCACTCCAGTCGGTGTCTTCGCATCCTCCGTGAGTGAGCGCACCTTGATGCGTTCCTGATTCAAAGAACGCTGTAATCGTATGATTTCTTCACGCATATCTGCTGTACTCTTAATGGCACGCGTTAAACAATCACGTTCCGTTTGCAAGTTGGCTATTTCCATTTTCAGCAGGCGGATATCCTCAACGCGCTGATTGTATTGGGTTTGACCTGCATGTAGAAAGAAAGAAAATGAACCTTTAGTGGAGTTGGAGAGATTTGCGTTTGAGCACCTTGATCCAAAGCCGCTTGTGTATTGCAGAGTTTGTCGCGCAGCACTACGATCTCATCATTGCGTCGCACCATTTGCAAACCAATCAGGTTCTTCTCTTTGCGCGTCTCGTCCAGATCCTGTGACATTTTCATAAACTTCAAGCCATCCTCGTGTATAGTCTTGTGTAGATTTTCATTTTTGGTTTTAATCTCACGCAAATCACGCCGCACACTCGCCAGCAAATTCTCCTTGTTCTTCAATTCAGACTGGAGCTCCTTTTTTTCGTTGTTCAAACGCTCTATTTGCAGATTCAGATTGGCGATCTTGTTTTGATTGACCATAATTTCTGCGGTGAGTTGTTGTATTTGATGATTCGTTTTCTAGTGAACGAAATGAAAAAAAGAGTAAGTGGAATGCTTCCCTGCTTAAGGCTGAAAGCAAAGACCTTGACCTTATGACCTTTGGTAACCCTCAAAATGTTAGTTAACAAAGCATTTTTTTCCACAATTAATCTACTGATCTCTGTACTAATTTCTTGAATACCAATAGGTCAATGATCCTTACTTGCGCCTGTTTGTAATTTTATGTTTGGTGATTAAGAAAGTGAACCCTCGTACCGTCTGTAATACGCGGAAATTGTCGCGCTCCTGCGTGCAGGTTTCCAAACTTCGCCTGAGGCCCATTTTCTCTGAGTGCGCAATCTCCAATTGCTTTTTGACGTTGATCAGTGTTAAGTGCTTTTGTTGTAATTTCTCGCTGAGATCCGCAACTTGATTCGATTTCAACTGTATTTGTTCTTCATGCAAAGAAGTTATTATTTAAATATTTGGATCGACTAACAGAATTTAACCATAATTTTTTTTTTATCAAATTCAACTAATTTCTTTATACTAATTAAAATTTGTGACTTTATTGGAATTTTAAAAACATTTTTTTCACTTATTGACATCTGTCACCTTGACTAATACAATATTTGCTTGAAGTTTTGAATTTGTAATCAAACCTCAAGTTCATAGTGACCATTAGGAAATCAGAGAGAACATAGGTTCGATTCTCGGTGAAACACCAAAATGAAGAAAACGTTTTTTCCAATAGCGGTCGCCCCTCGACAGGCAGTGGCTAACCTCCGAGTGTACTTCTGCCATGAAAAAACTCCTCATAAAAAATATCAACCGTTCGTAGCAGGCTTAAATTTGTAGAGCCCTCCATTTGTGGAACAACATCAAGACGCTCGCCACAAATAGCAGGAGGAGCTCTGCCAAACACCCAGAAAGAAGATACGTAAGCCTGAAGAAGGGAGTCTGAAAGACTTTTGACAATCAAATTGCGGTCAAAAGACAGCTCCTACTCCCTCCGCCATTTTGGGCCCATCCGTAACGAAGCTACCACGTAACAGAGAGGTGTTTATATAGTATCTCATACACCACACCAACTCTGCTTATCATATCATCTAAACCAATGCTATCTATGGATTTTATATCTTCTTCTTTACTACTCAATTGCCTCCTCAGTCCAAAATAGCACTTGTTGGCAGGAGAGATTCTACGTTGGATTTCAAGGCTATATATTTGATCCTTAAATAATTAAAAATCTGTTTCGGATACACTCGGGTCAAGTTCAGTTTCGCCCTTCGCAGTTTTTCTACTTCGCTATTTATTTTTGTTTCTTTTAAAGCCTCAAAGAATACATCGACAATGAAGTTATTTTCCGTTTCCAAGCAACTCTACTCAACACTAATTTTTAAAACATAAAAGCGCCTACCTTGTTGGTATTCGATGCGTTCATGCAGGGTCTCAACCTCTTGCGCCATTTCGTCGCGTTCCTTCTCCGCTTTTGAAACGTTCAATCGCATTTCGTCGAGTTTCACATTCAACTTGCTTATATCCAATTGCAGTCCGTCGATATGAATCGACTGCATCATGATGGTATGTTTGAGGTCAGCAATCTGATTGTTCAATTTGACAATATCGCTGCGCAATGCGTCGCGTTCATGTTGGATGTGCTCCTTGGCACGGCGCAATTCATCGAATTTATAAGTAGAATTAAGCACATCCTTTTCCAATGCATTGATTTGGTTTCTAAGCAAAGCACAAACAATCATTACTTAGAAACCGAGAGGGTAGACCTGAAGCACTCACTTTAGACGCGTTATATCTTCGCCCAGGGTATGATTTAGCCGATTCAGTTTGTACAATTTGGATGAGATGGAGCTATGATCTTGCACCGCTTTCTTGTATTTTTTGGTTAATTGAGTTATTGTATTGGCCTTTACTTTATCCTCCAAACGCAACGTTCTAATTAAATCCTCATTCTCACGCACCTCTTTACGCAGATCGGCTATATCTTCTTCATTCTTAAGTATCTGTCTGTTATTCACTATGTTGTCATTACGCAATTTCTCCAATGCATGCTTTTGCTGATCGAAATCGGCTACCTTCCTCGCTAATTTCCTTTGAGTTTCCATTAACTGACCGGCAAAACAGGTAAGTAATTAGTGATGAGTAAACAAATAAACAAACAAGGATGCGACAAAAAATGGCCCCGATTACCTCACGATTCACGGCATCGAATCTCAAGGCCGTGCGCGTATTGATCTCCTTCTGATCATCCAGGTTGTTTAGAAGACTTCGAATTTTGATCTCAAAATTGCCCTTCTCCGTTTCGAGCTGGCGAACTTGCATACTCATCTTTACTAAATTCTCTTCATTGTTTTTGTTCATATACTCGAGAGATTCGGAGTAGTAACGTTGAAATTGTACACGTTTCTCAAGATCATTTACTTCCCCGTTGAGACGATCGCGTTCACGTAAGATAATATTTTTATACTTCGATAAATGACCAAATCTGAGAACGAATAATAGGAATTAAGAATGGAAGGAATTTTATTATAATCTAGTAGACAATTTTTTGGCATTTCTTTTTTAAATATGGCATCCGGCGTATGTCCGCCGCGGCTATGAGTTACAGAGTCCGTTTGGTCAGCACAATTTTTTACTACTTCTTCTAACACATCGAGCCTAATGGCGTCAATGATGGCCTCAATATTCCAATAAATCGATTGTTAAGCGCGCTTGTTGCTGGAAGCTTGTCGTCGATGTTTAGCTGATTAATTTTTGGGAACAAAACTTCAGTCATCATAGCTCGATAGGGCCCGCCATTTACCGTAACAGCAGCTCTTTTCTCATTTCGACAGAAATAAGGACCGATGATGCCGTCAGTGCAGTGTAGTATTTTGATCAATGGTGAACGGGAATCCGAAACCGAAACCATTGATCCACTTAGGTAGGTAGAGAGGTTTGGCAGCCGATGCCACTTAGACCACGAAATGGGACCGTTGTGAGCCGCAGGGGCTGGGCTACATAACCCTTTCTAGTTTAAACAATCCTGAGCTGTGGACAACACGTAAAAGTTTGTTGATACCTAAAGTGCATAGATTATCCATATTTCTTAAGAAGTGGGATCTTAAATATCGGTTACTGCTTCTGGCTAGAGCCGGGGTTGTGCAAAGAAGGGGTTGAATTGTTTCCAACTTCTGCTCATTCCTACAGCTACGACAGAAATCATGCGTGTAAACGAATCTAATATCCTTGCGAGATTTCCTATGAGACAATGTCCTGTGGTGGCCCCTACTGAGGTCCTAATTTGAAGTCTACTTAGTTTTATAATATTCTTGGATAGACGTAAATTTAGTCTTGCCGATGTTTGCCTAGCAATTACACAGTTATTGGCACTAATCCATCTTTGATTTACAGAATTGATTAGTGAGTCCATAACAAGAAGCTTAAAAGTTTCGAGAGGTACGCCTTTAAAATAATTTATATGTTTGGCTTACAGGTACCTTCTCCTGCAAGTTGGTCTGCCCTACACTTTCCTGGTACAACTCTGTAGCCTGCAACCCAGCATAAGAAAATACAGTACTGTTAAGCCATCCCATCCCATCTCATTACGAAATTGGCGACAATGTAAGACACTCCCTGATGTAATTTGGAAAACGTTCAGAACTCATAGGGCAACTTGATAGATAGGGCAGCTCTGATAGAATGCAGATATCCCTTGATGATATTCTGTTTAAATCTACCCATGAGAATAGCGTTTATTTCCGCTTGAAAAGCACTTAGTTTAAAGGATTCACTGATCAAAAGCTCTTCGCAATGTACCTGCGCAACCCTGATCCTACACCGGTATTCATTTTAGATCTGCCCGTGTAGATCTTAACGGGTGTTTCGAGTAATGCATCTTCTTCAAGCCATTCCAGTCTAGAAGGGATTTTCACTGAGAAATCCTTTTCGAAGCAAAGAATAGCAGTGTGATAATCCCAATCACTGTGTATATCCGTATAGGAGTCTAAGATGGTTGAATGTCCATGTGTGACAATCTTCCATTGAGAGCTCGCTCTGAGCCTTAAAGCGGAACAGGCCGCTGAATATTTGCAGAAGACATCCAGCGGTGGCAGACGTAACGTGCGAGAGCTACTGAAGGGATGACCTATAGAAGTCGATTCGGCCCTAAGAAAAAAGCAAGTGATCTCTTTGAGTATAAAGCCGAGATTCGCAAACAGCTAGCCCGTGAAAATCAATCACAGATGACAACGTCGAGACGATCAACGAGTCACGCAAAACGAATGTATCTCAACCCGTTCTCTAGTGAATTTTTTGCCGACATCTCTAGTCGTAGTTGTGTTTTGGAACTGTTTCAATACTTTCCGTCTTTTTAACAGTCGCTATGCCTCATGCCTAACTTGCGATATTACGAGTTTACTTTGTTTCTAACAAACCGAGCCTCAGGCGAAGTACTCATCCTTCTTTTATTCCACAAAAGCATTTGCAAAGTTTGCCTCTAATCGAAACTTACTCTGATGTATCATCCTGTTTCTTCACCTCCTTACTCTCCATTCCTTCGCATTTTATCATCACTTCCTGCAAACGCTCCTGTGTGTCTTGTTCGCGCAATAACGAGGCATCACTCTCCATCCAAGCCTTACCTAAACAAGCATCAAAGGTTAAACATCAGCAAATATTTCATCATTCACCACACAAATGAGTGCCTCCACATACTGAGCGCTTCACGCAGCTTTTCCATAGCCTCTTCTGAATTAGCAGTCAGCTCCAAAGCTAAGCGCAACTTATTCTCCGCGCGTATCACTTGTGGCCTCAGCAAGGACGTCTCTTTCACCTCATCGGCAAAGCGACGATGTAAATTGAATATTAGGTCCACATATTTTTTTATTTTCGAAGCCTCGTAAGTATGGTTCACTTCCATGAGTTTTTGTATTGTCTAAAGGGGGCGATAGAAAGCAAAAGAATTAGGTGGGCCAGCTGGTCTGGTCTGGGCTTAAATTTCTGCCATCTCACCAAGTTGGCTGCTGAGAAGAAGTCATCGTTTAGGTCTTCCAACAAATCCAATTCATGGTCATATATAGAAGGGTCAGATAATATGACTTGCGGTTCCGGAGACTCTTCCTTTATGGACTCCTTCTTCTTTTTGCCTTTGTCTTTACGCTTTTTCGGTGGCATTTTATTTTAATTTATTTTCCTATATGCGCCAAGGAGAAAATTTATGAAAAATAGATTTCTAGCAATTTTTTTTTGCAGCGTACAATATAGTTTGAAGAAGATGATGTGATTTAGCTTGTTTTTTTCGGTTTGTACGTTTATTTGCTTTAAGAAATCTTTGCTATTTGTGTAAATATTTCTTTATCTAAATATATAATTTTTCAGTTTAAGAAATTTATTTGCTTCTTATTCAAAAGTGATTGAGTGAAAAAACACTGTCATTGATTTAAAAGGAAATTTTTTCGAAAAGTCGATCATAGAAATGGGATGTTCACAAAGAGAGAGAGGGGGAAAAAGTATTCGATACATCTTTTTAAAAACAAAAATATTTATAAAATTGTTCGAATGGCGGAAGACAAAGCAAATACCTTGATAAGATTAACCCCACAAGCGAATTGTTGTTGTTGCTGTTTTAACTGCATAAAATTACTTCCGAATATTTTTGGAAATGCTGTTGGATTAACGGTATGTATTCACGCTATGGAAATGCAGCACAGTTCCGAACCTTACCTCCCACATTCAGCGTTTCCAATATCAGGAAGCTCAACAAAGTAAGGTTATGATAGGTTATAACGGTTGTCTGCTATGAGACATTCAGACTCTTAGCGCATTCTGATACCGCATTCGGAACTTGTCCTGATCTCATTAAAACCAATGTGAGCCCTTCACACACTTTGGAAGATTCCTGATTTCCACCTCATTCAAGAATTATCTACCTAAAGTAGGGAAACTTCGTCTGGCTAGAGCAGAACAGTGGCACAAAAGGTGTACAATCGTCTCTTCCTCTTCTTCATCTGGACAGCTTCTGCAAAAATCACGTGTCTGTACGTCCAGCTTCTAGGCGTGTCTGCCTGTGACAAATTAAATCTTTTTCCTGGCAAGCTCATCAGCCGTTTCATTTCCCTCTATCCTCCTATGTTCTGGAAAAATGTTGGCTGCTCACAGAGAATTGGTCTCCATCCCATTAAAGAGATGCAAAGACAGATTGGTAAATCTGTAGTTAAAATTTTATAGTTTAAGTTTGATAATACTGAGCTCTAGAACATACTGTATCACTTAGTAATAGTTGAAATTGTAAATTCTATAACTTCATTCTTTTCTCTCAACAATAGATCCGTTACACTGGATCGGTCCATAAATATACGAGCAAATTAATGGTCCAGTTTCTACTGTAGATTAATTCAGGTGGACATTTAATATTTTCCATTTTGGATATTTTTCTCTTTTATTTTTGAGTCCAACCTCACCGTTGTTTAAATTTCAGTTTATGGTACAGTGTAAAAGCTTGCTGGTTAATTTGGGAGAGTTCTAACTTCGCGCTTTCCTTTCCTGTTTGTAAAGACCTCCACATATCTGCAGTGGTATCAAGAATCATTTGATGTGAGTCCCTATTAGGAAGTGTCCGATTATTACATCAATCACTGAGCTTAAATAGATACGACAGAGGTACGTAGATTAGTGAATAAGACCCGCTTTTTGACGCATTTTTCTGGTTACCTTACTAGTGGTTTCCACGATCCCCCTGCTAGTTGCTCTTTCAATAAAAGTTAACCGAAGTCGATACTCGTAAGAAGCACGTGTGATGGCCGCATTTTGAACAGAGTTACGAAAAGCAGTTTGGTTGCCGTTGTTGTAGTAGTTCAGTGCGGTGTAGTTACCGATCGTTATCGTTTGGGTCATCTGACGGTAGGCCCAGCAAACGTGCTGTTCCAACATGTTGAGTTCAGAGAGAGAGAGAGGGAGATCTTAGATGAGTGGGTTTAAGAGGGCATGTGAATAGGTGGCGAGACACCTGAATCTCTTCGTCTGCAACAGGTGGTACTTAGACTTCGATAGCGCCAATCGGGGTCGGGAATTTAGGAAGATGGTGAGAGTCTCCCAATGAATGTTGTCTAGTATCTGTCTATATAATATCCGGTCCAGTAGTTGTGGTTGTGTTTGGTCCCAGATCTCGTCGGTGTTGACAGATGCCTCCTGACTCGCCTGGGAGGTGGCTCAGGCTCTAGCAAATATCTGCTGGGAAGATTCCTACGGTGACATCCAAGCAGAAATTGCTTACTAAACATTTCCCTGTGCTCCTTGACCAGGAGCAATGAAGCCTCGTTGTGAAGTTGTTGCAGAAAAGGCATCAGGAGGCATCCCGTGGCTGGAGCTTTATTCACTGCATATCACTAGTACCAGGCGACCAGACGGGCGCTACGTAATTTAGAAGTAGACAGCCAATTGCTTCGAATATCGCCTTCAACATTTCTTTGTACTTGCCCTAAGGCCTACCGGCAAGCGATTTAAGGACCTTGTTGCAGTTTTGGAGCTTAGTGCAATTGCGGTTAAGTGCGTTAAAAGGAGAGAAAACTAAAAAAACCAAAATTTTGCAGTAGTTTACTGTCGGTGTTGCTGTGTCGTCCACTTTCACCTATAGCTGTTTGTTTTGATCTCCTTCATCCAGGTGGTAAAGAGGGTAACCATGGATTTAGTGGGGAGAATTGTAGATTCCTCGCAGTGGAAAAGCAAGAACGATAGACAATAATGACCGATCACTTCACTGCACTGGGTTTTTTAAACTGATTTCGGCGCGAAAGTTTGACACCGCATTTCCTTTCTTCAATTGTGAAATGGAATTGTATACGTTCATTTTATATGGAATATTTTCTGCTAATTTTTTTAAAAAGTAGGATGTCCTTGTATCATACAGACAAGCAGGTGGAACACTTAGAGTATCTTCAGTATCTTTTTGCAAGAAAGCCTATCCTCCCTGGTGGAGCAACCCGTGACCGACTTGAAAGAGAAAGTTAGGAGGGTCTTCAATGAATGCTAGCAAATTGAAAACGTTCAAACTTAACGATTAAGGATTAACTTAATACTGGGGAGAGAGATCTGTTCGGAGTTCGGAGAAATACGGTGTTAACTTACATGCTCCGGTGATGCCAATGCACGCAGTCCGATCTCCGAAGAAATCTGAGTAGATCTTGTGGTGCCAAGGAGCCAAGGTGGTCGCTTCTTAACACATCAGTACCAAAGACCTCAAGCCTGATTCGAGCGAAGGCGGGGCAGGCGCACAGGAAATGGTCCGGCGTCTCATCATCCTCTTCACAAGCTGGGCAGAGTACACTGTCTGAGATGCCCAAACTTTCCATATGCTTCGCCTACAGAAAGTGGGCCATAATGGTGCTAAAACCACGTCACTCATTGTCAAATTCACTGAGAGCAAAGTAACGTTACCACGATAGGCGCCATCTCATTATTCTTTCCATCATGGACGGCAACGATATCACATTGTGTTAATTTTTTTTTATCGTATATAACTAACACATTCTTAGTACTTTCGTAAACAAACTGATTCGTTACCCGGCCTGATTGAAAGTTCAAAAACTTTACTGAAAAATGTGCTTACACAGTTTTATTTGAAAGCTTTTTGTAATCATTATAAACTTATAAAAATCCATTCATTAACATAAAGTAGGAAAGCTATGGCAAAAAACCCTAAAACCAACGGTGACAAAAGTCTACATACAGTACACAAATATCTCACTCCAGTGTGAAAAACTTCACTTAACTCTAAGTAATATTGCTTCTTAGTATTTAGTTGGTCCACCATTAGCATCAATTACAGCTTGAAGCCGTCGTGGCATCGAGGTGACTAAATTTGTTAGCTCTGCAGAAGTTATATTGTTCCAAGCTTCTATTAATCGTTCTTCGAGTACTGAAGCGCTTTAAATCGGATTTTTTCTAATTTTTCGATCTAAAATTTCCCACACATGTTCAATAGTATTCAAATTTGGGCTTTGTGGTGGTGTATTTAATTACTTTGGAGCATGGTAAAGCAGTCAATCCTTCACAATGAGTGCTGTGTGCTCTGGATCGTTATCCTGTTGAAAGACCCAACCTGGCCCAAGCTCCAAATCATCCACCGAAGATTTCAGATTGACTTCCAATAGTGATTGGTATTTATAACAATCCATATTACCTTCAATAAATACTAATCTTCCAACTCCAGATGCAGCAACAGCTCCCCAAACCATTACATTGCCCCCACCATGCTTCACTATTGATACCAAATTCTTCGGACTCAGCGCAGTATTTTTTTCCTCCACACTTTTGCTCTTCCAACGCTACCGGATATATTACACTTCGACTCATCTTTAAACAAAACTTTTTGTCAAAAATCCATCCCCTTTTCCCTGTGTGCTTTGGCGAACTCCAGGCGAAGTTCACGGTTGTTTTTTTTTTCAGAAATAAGAGGATTTGTTCGTGGTGTTCTACTATGAAAGCCGTTTTTGGTTCACAGCTCTTTGAATTGTTGTTGAATGAACACACTTGTTGGATGAGCTTGCTATATCCTCGGCCAATTTCAGAGCAGAAACTTTTGGAATTTGTCCACTTCTTTTAGAATCAAGCTGACGTCTCTGCGAGATAGTTTGCTCGGGAGGCCCTTGCACGGCTTATTTTCGGTGGAATCACTATTTTTAAAGTTTTTTACATTGGTCTGGACTATTGCACGACTTAAGTTTAAGATTTTTGAAATTTCGCCGTATGATTTTTTTGTTCCTGTGCTGAATAACTAATTTTTAACGTCAACTGATATTTCTCTTGGAGGAGCCATTGTAGATGCTTAAGTATTCAAATTGCAACTAAAATCAATATTAGCAAAGCAACAAACATAAGAAAAGGAAAGAAATAGACAAACGGTATTTTACCGTTGTCACAGCATAGGATATCAGAGTACAAGCTAGGAAACCGCTTCTGTATGTACACTTCCAACGTCAACGCTGTTTTTGCGTTTTTTTAGCATAACTGTGTTGTTTTATGTTAAAGAATAGATTTGTTTTAAGGGGTTACATGGGTTTCGTCGGGTAAAAAAATACTTATTTTCAATATTTTTTTTTCTATGTAATTATTTAATTCAAACTTTTTTCTGTCTTTCCTGTCTGTAGTTTTCGACTACATTTGACAACCGACTTTAAAAACACGGTTCCGAGGAAAACGCGTTTAAAGTTTTGAGTAATAATAAAAGTGGGTTGGAGCGCACACCTTCCAAAGGCTGTATCTCCGAAACTATTATTCGGATCGACTTGAAAATTTAGGTTAATATTCTTGAGATGTTGTAGAAATGAATAAGCTAAAAAAACGATTTTTTGAACCCACGAAAGCCATGTCACCCCTTTAGGGGGATTCCCATTTCAAACGCCAAAAAATACGTTTTTTTACGAATTTTTATTGGGAAAGCTATCAGTTGAATCTTTTGTTAAATTTACAGCCATATTTATTATGTATTATATAAAATCAACTTCAATTTTTGGTGGATTTTCTGGAAAATTGTGGCTTTGACAACGCTCGAGGTGAAATTTCTATGAAAATTCCTGGTCGCTTGCTGCCACGATAACTCAGCTCTAGGTTATCGGAAAGGAAAAATTCAAATGGCATTTTACTCCTTATGAATATAGTTTCAGTATGAGCTATTGAAAAAAAAAATTTCGAAAATTACTATAACTGCGATGGTTGAAAGACAAAGTTTGTTTTTTGCGCACATTTTTTCCTCGGATTTTTATTTATAAAAAAAAAGTCATGCATGTATCTTATTTTCCGTAGTTTTGAGAAAAACGCATTTAAATATTTATGTGAAAAAAGGTATATATTGTATTTAAGACTCACAGCATTTTCGTGTTAATCAGCTATTCCATGACCATATAGTACTCCCTCTTCCTCTTCAAAAAATTGATTTTGTACCACTTGCTGACCCCGACGTAAAATTCGAGCTTCTTTCGTTGCATTAAGGCTCGGCTATTGCCCGCGCGCTTTCTCAGTATTATGGAGCGGGTCGAGTTCATTGATCACGCATAACTTCGTCAATTTAACGAATTTTGTCATGAAATTTTGCACAGAGTTCTTTGAAAGTATAATAAACAAGAATCGGTCAAAAAACAAAAATCGATTTTTTTTAAACCGGGGAATGGGAATCCCCCCTTAAGTCGATTAGAAAAAGATTTCAAATGAAATTGCATGAACACATTTTGAAGCAAAGATGTATGTAGACTTCTGTCGGCCACTGTACTTACGTCAGCCCATCCGCTGATTCTGTCAAATTCGCTGAAAGCCGGCTAACGTCTGATATTGGCCACACCATTAAAACTCTTTTCACTCTTTTTTTTTGTAATATGAAAATTTGTTGCTCTACCTCTTTATAATCTTCTATACTATAAAGGTGAATGTCTATACGTTGTCCGCGCATCACTACGAAACGACAACACCAAATGACGTAAAAATTTTTATACATTCATATTTTCACCCAATGAAGGTTATAGGTATGTTTTTATGATGGAACTCCCTTCCCACAGCCCCCAGGCCGCGCCACCACTCTCATTCGTCACTAATAATCCAATATTTGCTTAAATTTAATCTAAAAAATCTTAGTTTTTCCTATTTCCCTATTCATAATCCTATTTCCTATATATTCATAATCCGCATAAGCTGTTCAACTATGACCCAAATGCAAAGTTCAAAAACGGTTTGAGATAGAAAATTAATCAAAATAATTTTGCTTGATATTTTTCTGATTGGTTGTTTGGATTTTATTCAACGAGGCATAGCAACGGATGCCGGGTATTGTAATATTTTGGTTATTAATAAAAAAATATTTTCTATGAAATTATTGTTTGTAATTCTTTATATACATATCCTAAACCCCTCAAAACTACTCCTACGCGAGCGGGGCCACGAGTTAAAGCTAGTAGAAAATAAAACAATTTTATGTTTTTTTTTTTAATTTTACGTTGTTTTGTGTATAATGTATATATACTTATTTATTTTTTTATTTGCTTTTTTTAACAATTTACTTTTTGCGATACGCCGTCATACAATCTAAATATGGATAGTTATTTTTTTTCAATATTTTAATAAAATATTTTTAAATAAGCTGAATAAAAGTAAATAGATAATAGATCACAAAATCATTGAATTCCCATATCAAAAAATTAGTTTTCAGCAACATAAAATTATTGTTGATTTTTCTTCTTTTTTTTCTCATAAATACATTCAGTTGTGGTAGCTTTTTCGGCAATTTCGTTAGATATTAAAAACATTTTTGTTTTTTTATTTCTCAGTTTAAACACGTAAACAAATGCAACACAAATTGTTAGTAGTTTTCTTTATGTGTTTTAGTTTAGTTAAAATTACGTTTAGAGATATTCAAATAAAAACAAAAACAAATTCTGGCGTATACCCTTCAAGTGCAATTAATAATGCATTACAATAGTATTTATGATAATAAAATAGTTGAAAGGCAAAACAAGTTGCAGTTGAGTGCAGTTTTCAACTTAACAAAAAAATGAACAAGAAAAATTTAAAATTAAATAAACTTGTATACATACGAATTTTAAGACACTTCAGCGAGTCACATAAGAAAATTAATAATTATTGTAAATTTTTTTTTATTGCAAAGGCAACAATATACTAAAAGTAAGGCTATTTGCGGGTATTCATGCCTTTCTATGATAGACTAACGAAAATATTAACAAAATTTGATAAAACACAAGAAATCAGAACGCAACTTAATGCAGAAATTTCACTAGGCTATACTATTTGTTGGTTTTACTCTTCTTTTTTTCTTTGTTTTTTGTTTACTTTTTATCTCTCAAATATCTATCACACCTCGGAAACACAGTTCAGCAATACAAAACAGATATGGGCGTGTCTTGCATGTTTTTGTTTTTTTTATGTATTATCGTAAATTTAAAAATTATTCCTTTTTCATCTTTACTAAAAATACAATACAAAAATTTCTTATTGCTACAAAACTAACAGTTGTCTATAATCATCACTTTTTAATTTTTTTTTATTGATTTTTTTTTTAAATACTAAGGTATACAAAAATAGACCAAGTTCTAAGTTGTACATTAAAATACATGCATACGCTGGTGGTAGGTGACTTTCTTGCTACGGACTTTTTTAAAGCTCAAATCAAAATGATATTTTTGAAAAGAAAAACGCAAAAGTACTACACAAATGTATGCAGTACGCTGGGGGAGGGCATTTACGAACTAGGAACAGTTAATTAACTATAAAGAAATTTTATGGTTATGCAGCGAGCGCAGGCGGAGTAAGAAAAATCACAAAAAGAGCTGTTGGCTGATGCGAAAATATATCGAAAATTTCTTTGAAATGTGTGCATTTGGAAATAGATGAAATTTATTTAACGTTTTTTGTTTTCAAATTCGTGATTAGAAGTGACTTTTTATATTTGGTTGGCCCAAACTTGGATTTTCTATTGAATAAACTGAGTTTCATTAAAACATCGGATAGCAATAAATAACAAAATTAAAAAATAATGAACTGGCGCGTACACTTCTGTTAGGTGTTTGGTCTAAAGATGTTTAAATTTAGTGATTTAAGGAGTTATATCCTTGTGTTGGACTAAAAAATCGAAAATTTGTTTATGGCATATTCTAAAAGTACATCATCTTAAAAATATAAATTCAAAAAATCATAAAGATCGGAGCACTAGAACGAAAGTTACAGGCCGTGGAAGCGCGCGACCTTTCTTGGAACGAGAAATGCACGCAAAACTTTTGACGCGATTATCTCGAAGTCGTGTTTTTTTGAGAATTACTGTCGCGGTGATCATTATTTATCAAAAACTATTTGACCGATTTGCATAAACTTTTTTTTAATTATTCGAAGTTACAACCTCGTGAATCTGAACGATTCACTTTTTATAAATATTTGCATAGTTCGCTGGAATTAATCTTTTTTTAATTTTTCAACCCCTCAAAAATCGTTTTTTTTTTGTGCAAAGCGGTTTTCATAATGAGAAACATTTTTTTTGGGTAAATAAACCGTTCAGATTCACTAAGGAAACATTTTTCTACAATAATCATTTAATTTTTTTGATTTCTGATGAGCTGCTCATGCGCTACCTCTTCTAAAAAACGGCGTTTCGGGGGAGGGGCGATATCAACAATAAATAATAACATTTTTAAAAATAAAAACACCGAAATGTATTCTTCGAGCGTTACCCTTCAGTATGATATGTGCCTCATTTGAATAAAAGTTCTAAAACATATTTAAAAAAAATTATGACAATCGTCCATTTTTTCGGGCTCACAATGTATATAACCCCTTAAATTGGAAAAGTTAGAATGCATTTGTTATGTAATTCCTTCTCTATTAGCGCCAACAGCTCCTAGTAAATAAATTTGCTTAGTATATTTCCACAAAATGTAATCCCAGAATCCTACTCCCGTTCGCAAATAATTATCTGCGTGATAGCCAAAGTTTAGTCAATAGCAGGCGCTTTGAATTTCCGTTACAGCGTTTTGTTGCATAAGAATTGCATTTAGTTTGACAAATTAAAATATACTCCTAGCTTACAACGCGCGTTGTTGTAATTGTCGCAATAACTTAAAGGTCCAATACATTTCATTTCTACACATTCACATTGTGTAATTTTCACTATTTACAGTTGAACAAATAAAAATAAAAATAAAAATAAAATTGGAAAATATTTGCAGCTTAAAATGTTCCAAAATCATATGCGTGACTGCGAACGGTAGCACAGCAGCAATTAATAGGCAACAGCAACGGCGCAAAAGCCTTGTTGTGCGTCACCACTCCTCTTACGTTTCCTATTTTACCCTCTCCACTCCAGCGTTGCTGTGCGCTCTTCTACGAACCACCCGCAGTAGCTGCAGCTGTGTTTGAGCGTGGCGACAAGGAAGCGCTACGCCCAGCGCTGCCACCGCCGGCGCCTGTCGTGTTGACACGCACTTCACGCACATAACAATCACGGCATACGCGCACCGCCTTCGTCAGTCCATATTTGGGCAATGGCGCCGATGCATTGGAGCAGACACCACAGAAGACGCCGCCACAGTTGCGACAGTGATGGCGGCGCCGAAATGCTGTGAACTGTGTGCGGCAGGACATGCAGCGCGGCGCTTTATCATCTGGCACCCAGGCGGGTGGCGATAGGCGGGCATTCACATTGGCGGTGCGCATACTGGCAGCAGCAGTTGTAGCAGCGGCGGCGGCGGCGGTGGCGGTCGCTGACGGTGGTGTTGTTCTAGTCGCTGTAGGATTGTTATTGTTGTTGTTAACGTAGTTAATGTGACTGCTGGTGGGGGTCGTTATTGAGGCGCGCTGACTGACTGGCGAGTTATTTTCCGATGAGGCAGATGATGAAGAGGCTGATGAAATGGGCGAGGCGCTACCTAAAGAATCGTTACGATTTCGACGCTGCCTCTGTCCGCTGATGTAAGCGTTTAAGCGACTGCTTTGACAACCAACAGTTGTCGCGGCGGACGATGTGGCAGGCGTTGCACCTGTATCACTGTGATCTTGATCACCCAAGCTACGACTGCGACTGACATGTGTGCGCCCCACTCCAACACCGGGCGCAGCATTCGGATCAGCCACGTCTATGGTATGGCCGCGTTGTATGGCGCCGCCGAGGGAATGCCGATTGTTACTACTGCTGACAACGCCGCTACTACTGCTGCTGTTACTGCCACTGCCTGAACCGCTGCCGCCACCATTATTGTGGAACACACTGTCTAGCTCGGGATTGACTTCCTCCGCTGAATAAATGCTCTGATTGGAGCCAGCATTCTCCTGTATCACATCTTGTTCGGAAGCTCGGAACTCAAACAGTTCCGATTCTTTTGGTTTTTCGGGTATATCGAGCTCTTCCTGCGCCGGCGACATATTCATGAGGAACACGCTGCGTAGTATTTGACGTAAATCGGCTGCAAAATTCGTCTGCAGTTGATCAGCCACGCCGGCAATGCAAACGAAAAGGCGATGCAATAGATTTTCGATGCTTCTATAAAATGAAAAAAAAAAAAAATTGTGAAAAAATGGCGAATCACGAAGATTTGTTTTTGAAGCACTTACTTGAACCTTTTGCGCGTGGCCACCTTTATAGCCTGACTAACTTCGTTAGGTTGTTGATGCACATCAACAACGCCATCGGACAGCGATGATGCAGTGCTGCTATCTGCGCTCGAGGTGTTGTTGAGACATGTGGGCGACTTCGACTTCTTGGCTTCCTTCACTTCACACGGTTTCACCACCTGCTGTGCGGTGGCATCACTACTAACACTAACACCAGTTTCAGCACTGTTGTTTTTCGCCTTTGTTGTGTGTTCATTGTGGCTGCGATTACGCCGATGATGATGGTGATGGTGGTGATGGCTATGATGATGGTAGGGATGGTGACGACTTGAAGGACTGTGATGGGTATGTTGACTGTGCGTTGCATGTGCTCGTGCTGATGTGCAGCTGTGGTCATGATGACGATGATGGTGACGATGGCTGCTGGAATGATGTTGTGTTGACTGTTTCCCGCTCGATTCGGTTTTATTGCTACGCGTTGTCGAGGATGAGGAAGTTGTAGGCTCACAGCTGCATGCAGACACCTTATCAGTTTCAGTGCTATGGTGGCTGGAAATGTTATCACTACTGCCAATGGAGGGAGATGACTTTGGTGAGGGCGTTAAAGTGGTTGCTGTTGGTACGATTATTGTCGTCTTATCGCCACTTTCTATGGAGGAGTGTTCAGTTTGACTATTAAGATGTAGTCGTCTCAATGCCGCGCTTGTGGTGGGTACGTCTGAAAACGCATGCTCATCTTCCCCCTCCACATTGCTGGAAAGATCATCTTCACTGGCGATAAAATTGCCCGTCAAAGGAACTTCTTGAGGTTGCAAAAGATTGCCGAAATTTGTGTTTGGAATGAGATAACCGGAAGCGCAATCGGCTGATACCATGTCTTCGTTCTCACAATCACCGATCACGACCTCGTCATCATCTTCGTCTGCATTGGCGAGAATATCAACATCATCATCGTCAACGTCGTCGTCATCGTCGTCATCTTCGTCCTCATCTTCCTCAGTGTCCTCGTCGTCCTCATCGGACCAGTCTGCAGGTGAGGTAGTCGAACTGTTGGTCACAGCAGATGTTGTAGACACGATCGAATGTGATGGAGTAGGCGAAACGGCGGGTGTGGAAATTGCTGAACTATCACCAGAGGCTGATGATACCGAGCGACGCACGCAAGAGCTACAGCGGGACTTTGCAACGGCACCATCTTCTATCTTATTAGTTCTTAAATCACTTTTTGAACTTGTTGAGTTGCGATCAGCGGTTGGAACTTGCGTCTCCCAGGTAGCAGCGCTGGACATCGTGTTGCTTAGATTATTGTTTCGTTGCTCTAGCGATGTGGCATCTGCCGTTTCTTCCGTTACGGTGCTGGCGGGGTTTTGGATGCTGGTGTTTGTGCTAATAGTGCTGATGTTGCTGTTGTTGTTTTGCTGATCCTCACTCGGCGCCTCAATGCTGCTGGTCCCAACTGGCTGCTGAAAAAATATTTAATAATTTTATTAAAATATCTCACATACAAAAAAACTTGGTTGACACTCACATTCAGCTGTATATCCTCATTGGTGCACAAAAGCTTCTCCAGCTGCTGCAGCTCGCTCTTGCTCAACGTACGCAATAGATCGCGAATTTTTATGAGTATCGTGCGAAAGGGCCGAAACATTTCGGACAGCTGATCCGCAGACATATCCATATTCAGCGGTCCCTTCGGGTAAACGACGAGCCCAGTTATGATTGCCAACCGTGGAATGGAAAACATCAAAGCCGGATCGAATGTATCTACTTTATCCTGGTCGATCAGGCCAAGTTTAAGTGCACGTTGAAGTGTCTCCGAAAACAGCACACAAATCAGCTCCTGCATCTCATACTCATCCTTCGTCTTCACCTGCACCATGGCGCTGACGTAACGTAATTCGAATTCGGCAAATAACCGATCGAAGATCTTCAAACTCTCATGCAATTGCTCCGTAGCCGAATCATTCAGATCCAAATGCAGTGTTTTACTATTCGGCACATTGTTACGCAGGCATTGATCGCGCAACAAACTACGCACCGTGCCCAGACTCTTCGTCACCGCCTGTGCCAGCGGACGCATCTCTTTGCTCTCCTGTTCGCGATGCATTATCGATGAACCGGCAGCGAGGCACTCTGCGCCGAACCACAGTTGGCCGGCAAGATTCTCTTGTAATACTTCCTCGGGGAATTTGGCACGAAACGCGCGCGGATGGCGTTCGTCGCCGAGCAATTCTTCCATTATTAAATTAGTGATGGCGAGCACTTTGTCCTTTTGTCGCGTAATGCATGGTGGAAAAGAAATTGTTTTAGTTAAGCTATATACGAGTGTAAATTGAGGGCATACCTGTCCTTGTCGTAGCCGACTAACAAGACGTGAACAACGATCTGGTTCGGCACGGCCATCGAAGCTATCCAGTTCGCTGGCAACAGCTGTGAGTGAACGATCTGCATGGTAGAAGCGTGCAAGTAGTGATTTATCATCAGCCTGAAAGCATAGAGAAATTGTTGGGGAGATTAAAATAGATGCAATGAATAGAATAATAAAATGAAGAGAAAGTAAAACCATATTTTTATTAAAAGTATATATTTTTATAAATTCAACGGGCGGAGTCTTTAAAGATGTACTTTACGCAATTCAAAGTGATTTTGATTGTGCCTAGATTTTTTTTGTCGGAACAATTAGCGAGTACAGCACTCAAACACAATTCAGTCCATTGAATTACACTCGGATTCCTTTTTAATTTTCTTTAAATCTACCCGATCACCGAAGGAATCTGAGTAGATCTTGTGGTGCCAAGGAGCGACCATCTCTTCTTAACACATAAGTACCAAAAACCTCAAACGCTTTCGTTCCACAAACCACAGGGTTCAGAAATTGTCGACCCAAAAAACCCAAAACTAAGTTTATCTATAAAACCAACTTAGAAATTACAATACAAAACATTTGCCGCATTACCCAATGACTTTTTAATGTGATTTAAGAAAATTTTTTTATATAATATTCTGACTTCGGCACATAAATCGGTTAGATTAGGCTGAAAAAGCTTGCCTCGACAAACCTCAAACTCCCACTCAGACGTTGGCAGCTGTATCTTTTGGCTGGTTAGCTCGGTTTGTCCACCATGTCAGCGATGTCAACTGAGCACAGGCCCGAGCTGTTTTGACAGTGTCGGACCAAAGAGAAACTGGTGTTACTGGAGTAGGTTTAAGGTGATAAGAGAAGATCATTAGTGTCGTGCGGGATTCCTTCACAGCAGGACACATTTTAGGTACGCCGACGTCAATTCTGGTCAAAGTAGAAGTTTAGCCTAAAGGAATATCCAAAACGAAATTGTGCCAGTCTAACGTGGTTCTCAAAATGGTGGCATACCAGGAAATTGAAAGGCAGGCAAATTAGCGAGAGAGCGCACTACCACTCGACTCCCTACTCTTTGTATGGAGATTGTAGGTATACCCCTCTCAACCTACAAACTGTGTGGTACAAGAAGCGTCATGACTTCAGCCAGCACGAGATAGGTTGATAGTCTGCAATGCTACAAAAAGAATTTGATCAAAATGGGACGTCAGGCGCTCAAAGACGCTACTTAATCGATCAAGGAAATATGGCTCTATGTTAGTTGCTTCGATCTCGGGCCACTGTCTCCTAGGACGAAATGCTCAAATATTGAACTTACCTCATTTCGACTATTGCAGAAGCTGCAAAATGAAGAGAGACTCTAAGAGAGAAGTTTTTTTTTTTTGATTTTTCAGAGGAGGATAAATTGAAAATGACAGACACTTCATCAAAGGTGCCGTCCCACCAGTGGTACGTGGGCCATGCCCCCACTAATGCTATAACATTCCTCCCCTCTTAGCTGATTCCACCCTGGACTGCTAAAAACATTTCATCAAGGTGGAGCCGTGTTTATGCGTTTTAGGCACACCAGGTACCGGCGTCCTAATTGCGTATTGGGGTTATATGCTATCGATAGCCTCCATTGCTTTGTGACCAATGGAGCATCGGAAAATTGCAACATCGTTACTCGATATCGACTTGAATTCATCTTGTGGCTTTTCCTCGCGCGTTTTTTCTTGTCGTCTGTTCGTGAAGAGTCTGTCAGACATCTTCTCTGTTACTGTCCTGCATGGCATGCCGATACTTCGGCTCATCGTTCTTGAATAATACCGAGAGGCTTGGGAATATAAGTGTCAGCCGGATCAATGGGTTTGCGCTTAAAATAAAAGGGTTTAACGAGGAGTAGTATGTAGATAAACTGCTGTTGTGGTGTCACAATGCATTGGCAACGGTTGGTATAGAGACCGAATGCCACTTCTACCTATCTACCTACCAACCTACCTAACGTGGGTTTCGAAAGACTGATGAAGCTTTTCATCTGCAATACGTACTGATTGGTATACGGTTAGCGCATTCATAAGACGAAAGTTTATGAAGGTGATGGTCGGCCAATGAATTTCGTGCAAGACCTGTCAATTCAGCGACGAGTTCAGTAGTTGTCAAATGCATTTCTAATACGCGCTAGTCTATTTGAGGAGATCGACTTCTAGCACCCTTGGAAGACGGCCTAACATTCGATAGATTCCAATTAGTCTGGTTCCTACGGTAGCATTCTAGCGATAACTGTTGGCAGTGAATTGTCTTAAACTCTCTAAGTAGGAGAATGTACGCCTCGATACATGAGAGATGTGCAGGGAACATGAGTAGACAATTTTTCTGAGTCGTGATAGCGGTATTTTGGGTGGTACTACTATTTCCAGGCAATCAAATGAGAACCCCATAGGTCAAAAATCGACTGTCAGATCGCTTGTCTGTCGCCGACAAGTTTTCCGTGAGTCAAGTGCAATTCGTGAAAGCGAATGTACGTGTACAGAGAAGCATGCTACCAAATGGTACTGGGTACTTAGGGACACAGAATCGGAGTTAGTGTGTCTCAATTTCGATCTCATCTGCTCAAGTGATGCATAGGGTTACCGTGGATATAGTAAAATAGAATGTGAGGCTCCCTGCTTTGAAAAAGCACAGGCCATGGATGCGCGAGATCATTAATTCCAATTGTGAATGCACATATAGGCACTGCTCTATGTCCCTCTAACCGAGGTGAAGTATCATTTTGTTGAATCACTTACTACCCAGTTGAGGCTTAGAAGATCCCATAAATCGACTTGCGTTGATTGTCTGAGTCACTTTGAATAGGGGCCTGGACATCGACCTAGAAACTGAATCGATTACGCCGCATCTTCAACTTAACAACTTCTGCAGTGAAATTGAGACTTGTATTACAGTGCATATATGTACGTATGTATATATAGATGCATATTTACTTTAGTATGTATACCACACACTAATCTGGATTATAAACAATAATCAACAATTTTTAAATGGGCTGACAACAGCATGATTAACTGCCGCATGTTATCAATTTACTAAACAAAATAAAAACAGAACAGAAAAAATATTTAGTTCAATTTTCTATAATCCAATTTGTTCATTTCCCCGAGCCGCGGTTGCATCGACACATACTAGCACAAGATTAAACTCGACTGCTTATCTTTAAAAAGCCGCGTATTCATCATAATTTACCCGAGCCTGGATGGTTAATTTTTTAACATCATCACTGCAGGGGAGAACTGGCTAAATGCAAAAATAGGTGTTTTTGTGTTGGTGTGTATTACCATTTTTTCCATACACTATTTTTATCATATATACATATAACTATTTTATCATACCCATCCGCCATGGTCGGCCTGAAACGAACAAAACACCATGTCTTCTTTGGTTGGGTTCAAAAAGTCAGTTGGGTAAATAGTATCCGATGTTGAATTCGGCTCGGCACTTTGTTCCCCCGAACTTCAGGCTCAGTTCAATCGTCTTTTTCTTTACTCTGTTGGTGTTATCGTATACTGGCAGCTGAGCTTTTCAAGTTCCGTAGAATGCAGACATTTCGAGTCCCTTTATATACAGTCAGTGGAATACCGATGATCCGGTAGGAGTTCTATGAGACCAATTCAGTCCCCTTCTTGGTAAGTTCATCAATAAATTCTCTTCCCTCTATGTTCCTGTGTCCTGGAACCCAGATCAGAGAAATATTACATGCAGACCTAGGAGATTTGATCTTGATGCCAATGCATGCAGTCCTTTGCACCCTCCCCAGTTTAATGATATTATAGCCCTTCCGAAGAGCTTTCCACCATGCCAGGCATTCACACGGTAAAATTGGCAGATCCACTACCAGAGAACAACCGGTGTCTTAGTGCAATAGTAGAAAGCTATGCTAGTCTTCTTTACTCGATTTTCAAAGTGTAATTTCCAGTGGAGTTTGGAGAGAAGTATAACTTCTAGATACTTAACTTCCGATGAAAGCGGGAGCACGTGGTTATTTTATTAGAGAAGTCTGAAGCGTGGAGGTTTATATTTTCTGGTAAGTAGCATCAGCTCCGTTTTGTCGGAGTTGACTCTGAGGCCGCACCTAACAGCTGAGTACAGTCAGTGACCTTTCCAAAATTTCAGCCATGTCTGAGGGAAACGGTCCGATATTTGAATCTAAGAAGGAGACAATGGGTCGCTAACGGCATTTCATCGATGTGATTTGCTATTTCAGATATCCTTCGATTCTTTATCTGATGTAGCTTAAGAATATATAAAAATAAAGTAGAGAAAAAAACAAAATTACGAATTTAGCAGATTACGCAAATATTTTCAGACAAAAGTTTTTCCACGCCCGTTAGACTTTTTTGATTTTTTTTTTTCATTTTTGTTCTTTTTTTAATTTTTTGAATGCTTTTTATTTTATTTTTTCCCCAAATTAGTACTTGTGTAAGAATCACAACACAAACTAATCAAAATTCATGGGATAATTTATTTGCAAACTCATAATCATGCGTGCATATATAAATATTTCCTTTCTCGGCCAAGTAATGAAATGCTCCGTGGAATTATGTAGTTGATAAGTTAGTACGTATTTGCGTATTCACTCACATGCATGCAAACAATGTATAAATTCGCATAGCATACACACACACACACTCCTAAAACAAATACTACGAGTACTCGTGAACACTTTAGGCAAACATATGCTATCGAGGGCAAACGATGGGTCAATAAATACAGGAATTAGGAATTGAAAAAAAAAACAAGAAAAATGATTATAAAGCAAAGTAAAAGATGTAGCAGCGTCGAGTAGAAAAGAAAAGTAAATAAAATGACGAGCGGAAAATAAAGTAATAAAAACGACATTAAAATCTAAAGTAGGAGGAGAAAAGAGTAAATAACTGTATCGCGACTAAGTCAAATCACTGCTTGTATTTATGTATATGGATGTATGTATTTATATATATGTTTGTAATGTTTATGCATGTATGTATGTATGTACGTGCGAGTACAAATTCGTGCATAAAAATGAGTTCAAACTAAAGCGACTAAAATGCCAATGCGGAATACGCCATGCGGAAGGAGAAAATGACCTTGATGCTGCAAAAAGCAGATGTTAATAGAATAAATGAACGGATATTTTAGAGCGCAACAAAATCGGGTCGCTTATGTACATGAACTACAAACATCCGTATATATAGTTAAGTTAGTATAATATAAGCAGTGGAAAAAGAAATGCCAAGCTTACAACGGAATTAACGGGTTGCGGTAATTTGAGCGAAATAAAAAATAAAGGAGACCTCAAGACATGATTTCACTTGGTTTGAAGAACAAGATGCACACATGCATATGTATGTATATGTATTTATGTAAGTATGTATGTTAATAAACAGAAACTGAAACTTGGAGCAAAATGCATCGATTAAATATGAAAATCTATAATATATATGTGTGTGTATGTATGTATGTATGTGTATATATGAAAAAAAAATTAAATAAAAATAAAAAAATTCATAAAATTAAATAAAAATTCATAAAATTAAATAAAAATAAATAAATTAAATTAAATTAAACTAAATTAAGTTCAAATAAACAAAATTAAAGTAAATTAGACTTAAATAAAAAAAATGTAACTAACAAAATAAAGCCAAGTAAAAACAACATAAAATAAAATAAAAAACCAAATTAAAATAAAAAACTAAAAACTAGTGAATTAAGATTAATTTAAAAAATGTATTTAAATAAAAAATTATAATTTAATAATTATTACATATAACATAGATTAGATTAGGTTAGGATAATTGGCTGCTTAAATGAGGGTCCATCCAATTCGTCCATTCTGATGCTATACAGAGGAAAATCAAAGCGGACAAACAAAACAGAAAACCGAACAGGGGGAAGAAGGAAGTAGAGGTTTTGGGTAGGCGGATGGTGACCAAACGGTAAAATAATCTTTATACATAAAAATGAATGTTTGTCTGTATGTCCTCGATGAACTCAAAACCTACTGGACCGATTATTATAAAAATTGGTATATATATGTATTTTTCCACGGAGAAAAGTTGCAGAATATGTTCATTGCTGCCACTTGCTACCAGGTGGCGCTGCAGAGTAGCAACTTCTGCCCCGTTCAACCGATTTTTTCGAAATAAACAAAATCAATAAAATGGTTTAGAATTAATTGAATATTTGTGTACTGATTTTTCTTTAAAGTTATTTTTCTTAAATTTATTTTAGTTGTTGGCGTAGCAACGTGCGCCGGGTACAGCTAGTATAAAATAAATTTAAAAAAGCAAACGAAGATGAAATAAAATAAACCAATAAATTAAATAAAGGAAAATTAAATTTAAATATTAAGTGAAATGCACTAGAATGAAATAAAATAAAACCAAATTAAATTAAACCTAATATAAATATAATATTAATAAAATATAATATTAATAAAAAAAAATACTAAAAAAAAGGCAATACCTAAGTAAAACAAAAAATACAAAAAAAAATATAAAAAAATTATTAAAAACGACATATATAAAAAAAAATATTAAAAAACAAAAATTTAAAAATAAAAATATAAAAAGTTTAAAAAAAATTTACATTATATAGAAAATATTGTGGTCATATTATATACATATAAAAACTATTTAAAAAACATTAAAACAAATAAAAAAGATATAAAAAATTTAAAAAAAAATTTAAAAAATAAAAATTAATTGAAAAAATATTTAAGTAAAACACATCATATCATAAAATAAAATAAAATAAGGCAAAATTTAATAAAATATAAAATAATACCAAATAAAAAAGGTTTGATCTAATTCAAATTTAACAAATACGGTAAAGCGTAAAATATATAAAATAAAATAAGCAATAACTAAGTAAAATACGATATATATATAAATATAAAAAACAAAATTTAAATAACTGGAATAAAAAAATATTTGAAATAAAAAGAAATAAGGGGGAAAAATTAAATTAATATAACATAAAATGAAATAGAGTAAAATCAAAAATAGCATAGATAACACATAAATATAAAATAAAATTAAGCCGAATTACATTTTAAGTAAAACATAAAAAATAAAAAAACTACTTGAAAAAATAAAGACAAAGAAACCAAATTAATTTAGATGGAGTAAAATAATATAAACCAAATTAAAAAAGAAAAAATTAAAAAAATTAAAAAAAAATTAAAAAAAATATAAAAAAATAAAACATCATTATTTTGGATATTAATTTAGGTAGAACAACGCAAAATAATAAAATAATAGAATTAAATGAAATAAAACAAAATCACTTTAAACAAAATAGTATAAAATAATATAAAGTAATATAAGTTAAAACATCTAACAGAAGTGTACGCGCCAATTATTTATTTTTTTTTTTAATATAAGTTAAAATATAAACAATTAAATAGAGTGAATAAAATAAAACAAAGCGAAAAAAATTTAGAAAATGAAATACTTGAAATATTAATAAAAAAGAAGTTAAAGTAAAAATAGGGAAATAAAAATATTTTGGTAAAATACAAAAAGTGCCTAAGGCATCATCAAAGCTGCCGTCGCAGCAATAATATGTCCGGAGACTAAAAAACTTTGGAACCGTCATAAAATAAAATAAAAAACATTAATTTAGAAAAATTAAACATAAAACATTAAGTACTATAAAGTGAATTAAAATAAATTTAAATAAAATAAGCAAAACTAAATTTAAAAACATTTAGTAAATTAAATAAAACGCACTAGGCGCTCGAAATTATAAAAAACAGTATAGCAATCTAATCCTGAAGAAGTTTTGTGAGATTGCTGTATTAAATAGTTTAGCGATAAAAACAAAGCACGGATAATAAGCAAATTTTTTAAAGTGAATTTCTTAATAAGAAAGTAAGATTTCCTTTCCATAAAATAGTTTTGGTATATATTTTGGTAATCATTTTTCTTGATATCATTTTTTTCTGTTAATTCCAAACCAGAGTTTGTAAATATAAATAAAAGAATAGAAATGAAATTCTTTAACATTAAATAGCGTTCAAAAATTTGTATATTGAAAAGTGAAACAGGAAAACATATGGAACAGTGATCTGACTGAGCTGCCTTAGGTGGTTAGGGGTAGTCAGAATTTTCAAAAAATTGGATTATTTTTGCATTTTCTTAAAGTATAATATCTCAAAAATATTATGTGAAAATTTGAAATGAATCCGACAAATACTTTTCGAGTTATTTAACAATTAACGCTCGGGCACTCCGGAGAGTTCGAGAGCGAGTAGCTAGCAGCAGCTGCAAGCAGCCGACGTATGAAAGTGGCAGATAAGCGCGCTAACGATAACACTCGAAGAGGTAGAATGTTACCAAGGCAACAGCAAGTCGATATTTTGGAAGCTACTATGGTGGCCGAAGTAGCTCTTCGAAGTAGCTATGGCTCAGGAATAGATGACACAGTGTAAGTAATTAAATAATTCGTATAACTCTACATAAATCGATAGCAGAACTTGCGTTTTTGCGAAAACTATGCGTTTTTCTGAAAACTTTCAATAAAATGTATACTGCTTTTAAAAAGCAAAAAAAACTCGTGCCTGATCGAAGGATTTTTTTGTCAAAAATTTCGATTTTTTTTTTTTGATTATCGGTTTTTTTCTCGAAAATCTGAAAAATATTTCCTGTTAATTTTGAAAAAAAGCTTCGATCAGTCACAAGATTATCTATTCATAAAACTAATTTCTCTTGCCCGATTGATTTTAGATGAATCTCCAAGAACTTGCGATCATCACCGCAAGGGACTTCTGGAGAAGCGGGCTCCACACAAACAGCGATAACTTTTACAATTATTAATTTTTTTTTTCCTTTTTTTTTTTTGAAATTTTGCTAAAGTCAAGTCGAAACACGATGTATTAATGCTATGTTTTTATTTTTGTAAAATAAAGCCATTGACTAGCAAAACAAACTTATTGAAAATCATCATTTTTTCGGGCCTTTGACTACCCCTAACCCCTTAGTTCATTGAAAATTATTTTTTAACAGAAAACCAGCAACCGTTCCTTGGCAAAACTAAGCGCCTTCTATGTGTGTTTGTATGACAGATCACAGTTAATCACCTAAACTTTAAATAAGATGACACAGAATAACACAGAAGAAGCCCAACTGAATGACAGTTTTATAGGTCAACGTTGGACGAAAGTATTCGATGTTAAATGTTAAAAGAGGTCAACGAGAAATAGCGCTATAACGGTGTAACAGTTAAGTAATTATTTCATAACATCATAACAGCTACAAATTTACATTCCAGGGGGTACGTATGTATACATATACATATGTAAGTATGTATGTGTATGCGTATGTATGTAGATAAGTGTGAGAGAAAAATATGTCGCGACACCTTTTTAATCACACTTGCGAAGTAAAGTTGTTCTGCTCAATGGCGACTAATTGTTCGCTACGGCAGTTCACAATAAATCAACGCAGCTGACAGATGCCACAGTGGCGATAAACCGTTGACGCCTCTGCCTCTGCTGCCAAGAAGAAAATAAAGGCAGTTAAGGAACAAAACAAAAATGAAAACATATATAGAAGTGTGTATGTATGTAAGTGTATATGTATGTATGTATAGATGCATGTATGTGTATATGTATGGATGTACTTCCATGAGTACCTTCATATATCAGTGAAAAACAGAGTTTTGTCAGTCAGTCAATCAGGTTATTGGTGGCCAGCGTTTTTCCACGAGCGATGGAATACGTATGGATACATACATACATGCAAACATACATACATACACAGCTTCATACATACATACGATAAGTACATAAAATTTGAGTAACGAAAACGAAAAAAACGCGAACTGTCCAAAAGTCACAAGTCCACAGACACCCGGAATGGCTTTAATGCATTCATACATTCATACATACATACATCTACACACACACACACATTAGCAACATAAACGGTAGAGCATAGATATGTATGTAGATGTGATTGTTGGAACAAAACAAAGCGTAAAACGGAGAGTAGAAAAGCTAAAAGAAAAAAATCAAGACAATATTAAAAGTACAAAGAAAAAAGATGTTGAACTTGTTTTGTTTTTCTTGGTTTTATTTTCGCGCCGCTGTTTAAACATTAAATTAACTTATAAGAAATAAAGGAAAATTTGTATACAACCAGCAAATGAGTTAAGTAAATTTTTTATTTACATACATGCACATACATACATACACAAATACATACATACATAAGCATGTAGGCTTGTATATAACCGTGCCCGTGGCAGCGTGCATGTGTATATATGTGTGTGTGCGTGTGTGTTGGTTGGCTAACTAACTAACTAACTGATGTGTTCGTCAGCTGGTTGACTTTGCGGTTGGATGGTTGGCCATTTGGCAGTTATTTGGCTGATTGGTTAGCGGTGAATGCACACTCGAGGTGTTTGTATTTGTGTGCGTGTTTGTTTGTTTGTTTTTTATTCCCAGTAAATTGCGCAGTTCGCAAAAACGTATTTCGCACAAAAACCGGTAAATCGAAAGGCAAAAAAAAACAAAAAACAATAAATAAATAAAAGGTGAGTTTGAGTGCATAAAACTCTCGGCAACGCTAATCAAATGACTGGATAAGAAGCAAAAGAGAGCACAACAACAACAAGAAAACACAAATTAGCAAATAAGATAAATGATAAAAGTAAATGCGCTTTAGCGTAATTGAGACTGAGCTCCAAGCACAAAATATTTCAGACACAATTATTCTTCGCACAAAAAAAAGAAAACAACAACAAACAACATTACAGTATTGTTAATTACAGTAATTTGAGAGAAACCGGGGCTACTGTTAAAATTTTTTAAATGAATGAATTTATAAAAATCATTGAAATTAAATAAAAAGCACTTTGTACAACAAAGTAAATGTTTTTTTTTTTTTTTTTTTTTTTTTTGAAATTGATATTTGTCAAGCCAGCTGCCTATGTAAACAGATTTCCTGGCATTGTACAAGGTGAAGTCCAAATTAAACAAGACTGAGCTAAAATAGAAACGACAATGTTTTGCGCGATCTCAAAGCTTTTCGAATGAGTGTTTCAGTTCTTTGACTGGAATGTCGTTCAGGATATAGGTGCAAGCCTTTTGGATGGCTTCTACGGACGCAAAACGTTTTCCTTTGAAGGCCAAATGCTATTTTCAGAATAGTTAAAAGTCACAGGGAGCCATATCAGGCGAATATTGTGAGTAATTGATGGTTAAAATGCGATTTCTAGTAAAAAAATCAGTCACAAGGGTGGATCGATGAGGTGGTGCATTATCATGCACTAAGCGCCAGCTACCTCTTTCGTGGTATTCAGGGCCAAGATTCAAAACGCCAAGATAGAAAATTGCATTCACGGTTTGGCTTGTTAGCACGAACTCCTTGTGGAAAATTCCCTTGGAACCGTTAAAACAAATGGACATCGACTTGATTTTTGAGTTCTCCAAACGCGATTTTTTGGGTGGTGGCTTGTCTGGGGCACTTTGACGCTTAGTTTCAGGTTCATGTTGGAAACTCCACGTTCCATCACCAGTTACAATGTTGTAAAGGAAGTTCTCACTTTTTCTTGCCTCTTTAATGAGGTCTTTCGAATGTTGAATTCTAAGCAATTTTTGGTCCTCAGTTAACTTGTGCGGAATGAAACGCACACAGACGTTTCGTAAGCCCAAATGATCAGTTCAAATGCGATAAATCGATGGAGATATTCAACTCCGATTCAATGAATTTCAACGATGATCTCGGTTTATTTTTGATAAATTTAAGAACAATTTCGATGCAATTTTCGGTGATTACTGATTTTGGGCCCGTATGTTCATTGCCATTTATGTCCTCACAACCATCTCTGTAACGTGTAAATCACTCATGAACTCTGGCACGAGATAGACAATCGTCGCCATAAACTTTTTTCATCAATTCAAATGTTTTGGTAAACGTTTTACCGATTTTAAAACAAAATTTGATATTAGCTCTTTGTTCGAAACTCATTTTTGTACCCATGACCCAAACATAGTGACACTTTAGACACAATAACTGCGCTTCCACTGAACCGAATATTACCAAGCTTTTACTGGAAGTCAGCTGAGATGTAACTTTCAACGCACTAACGCATTAAAAAGATGGCGCCATCACAAGCATTTGCATGACGTCAGTCTTGTTTATTTTGCGCTTCACCTTGTATATATCTGTTGTTTTTAGGTTGCATGAGAACTATCGATATCGATAACTATGGTTTCACAGCTGAGAATGGCAAACTGTTTTCTGTGTTGGCTTTACTGTTCAGTAAAGTGTGGCAAGTCATCATGAATCGTTTAACGACAGAGCAACGCTTTCAAATTGCGGACATTTACTTCCAAAAACTAAATCTGTTCGCGAATCTCATAGAGCACTGGCATTTAACTTCAACAAGACGACGCAACCTGCCACACAGCGCGCTTAACAATCGATTTATGTAGATTAGATTTAGATTTATTGAAGGTTTGCACTCTGACTTCATGGTCTTTTGTACCCTTTACTCATCACAGTACTTCATCCAGACCGAGTTCCCTTATTAAACTCAGCATAGAGTTGGGTTGGATTGAGCGTATGTGCCTTTCTTCCGGCTGCAAATGGCCGAGATGTTTCAACCGTCTACACTCTTTAGCGCCGTATTCAAGGAGAAGGAGCGTTGGAGTCTCCGGGCATTGGTCACAGAAACGACAAGAGTCAGTGTACCATATCCCAATCCTATGTAGATGACTACGCAGCCTGCAATGGTCTGTGAGAATGCCCGTGAGCGTTCTCAGTTTATCCTTAAAGAGGGTTTATGGGTATTTTAAACCTCTTTTGGTTGCACCCTCCCAATAAAGATTTGGCCTGGCGCAGCCCCATAGTTTGGTGCCAGCTAACTTCCCTTAGCCTTCGCTGCTAACCTTCTCCTTGATGATATGTGGTCCCATAGCAAGGAAGGGCTCGGGTCCTATTAATGGCGGGGCCATAGCCTCTCTTGCCAATGCGTCAGCTACTTCGTTCCCAGTTATAGCAATGTGTGGATGCGATTGTGCATTCCTAGTAAATTCAGTTCCTCAATACACCCAAGGACCAGTGAGGACAAAAACTCACAAGATGATAAAGCCACGAGTGCCGCCTGACTGGCACTCAGAATGGCAATTCGTTCATTCCGGAAGTTTCTGTGTAAGTTTATGTGCGCACATAGTCAGATGGCATACACCTCTGCTTGGAAAAGTATCCATCGGCACAGAATGCTTGGTATTGGGGCCGTATATTCCAGCGCCTGTGCCTTCTGGTGCCTTCGTGTCATCTGTGGACCAGTGCAGCGTACATTCCTGGAGTTTCCTTTCAAATTCAGGTGTACTCCAGTTTACCTGGTCGTCCAGTTCAATTCTTAACATCTTTTCGAATTTGGTGACTTTAGTGATATCATCTCTGGATAAGTGGGAGCTGCAGTCACTTTTCCTCGCCCGAATCCTTCCCTGGTAATATGCAGCAGGGTACGCTGGCCAGCTCAGGCATCACCTCCATCGCAGCTTTGTTACACATTTAACAAAATGTAACAACTTTTTTGTTAAATTTTTGACTTTCTTAGACCCAAATATGTCCGAACTTTATGGGCTTCACCTTCTTTTTACTGTAATTTATGAACAATTTTTCCTTCCCGAAGTCCCTTCCCTTCCCTTCATCTACTCGCTGTGTCAGTGCATTTACGAATTGTTTCCGAAATTCCATAACTGATATTTTTTTGTCCCGTTACTTCTTGAAAGAGGAACAGGGAGGAGTGAAAAGGTCAGAAATATCGACGTCGCGCTCCCCGTGTTAAGAGCCTAAGTGGAAGTAGAGTACAGAGACTCTGTGGCAAGTGCGGGGCCTGCTCATTGCATTTACTCTGTTTAATACCAGATGCTATCTTTAATTGATCTTTTCTTAAGGTAATAGTTGGCCATCTAATTTATTTAGCAGCATTATCATACTTTTGTTGTTTTTGTAGCAGCCATAGTACGTAATTCTACCTAGGTAGGTGTCCCACTGCCTATGTAGCCGTCAAGGTAGGAACAACAAGCGTGCCGTTTTGACAACGTCGAACCATAAACGTCGAACCATAAAGTCTTAGTTGAAATAAACACAAATAGAGTTATGTAGCGGCACTAATTTCTTCAGATATTCTTTTTTTTCTTGTTCACTTCTCCCGGGAGCATGGGGCCTCGACAAGACTGTTCCATCGTACACGGTTCTGTGCTGTTGTTTTTGCACCGTCCCATGAGATGTCGGCATCTGCTAGTTCGCGCAGCATCGACCTTCTCCAAGTGTTTTTTGGTCGACCGCAACCTCTGCTCCCTTGCGGGGTGCAGTCCAGTGCCATTTTCGTGATATCATCTGGTGGTTCTCTCAACGGTTGACCTATCCATCTTTGGTCGACCGCGACTTTTGCTCCCTTGCGGGTTCCAGTCCAATGTCATCCTCGTGATGCTATCTGAAGGTTCTCTCAACGCGTGACCTATCTATCTTTCTGCGTTTCATTTGCCTACGGATAGATTCCTCGTTCGTTAACCTCCACAGTGCGTCGTTACTGATCGTGTTTGGCCAGAATATTCTACAGATGATGCGGAGGCATTTATTGACGAAGGATTGTAGCCTCTGTGTGATGGTGTTAGAGTCCAGCCATGTTTCGCTTCCGTACAACAAAACGGACTTCATGCATGAGCCGAATATTCGCCTGGAGATTTGCGAATTCGCCCATACTCAAATGCATTCGCCCGAATGTCACCCTTGCTTTGTTTAGCTTGCAGTTGACATCTTCATCTGCTGCACCATCTGCCGTGATGATGCAGCCGAGGTGGCAGAAGCTTTCGACGAATTCCACCGGGCATCCCTCAACTATCAATTTCTTCAGATATAGGGCACACTTTTAATGTGTCACGGCCTATTCTGGATATGTTCGAGGTGATCTTGAACTACAATATCTAAAACGAAGTACCATCATAAAATTTTTTTTTTATTTGTTAAATAAAAAAACTGACCTTGAACTTAAAAAGCTCGAACAGAAATAGTTGCCGGCCAAAACTTGTCTGTCATTATGAACTTCAACTCCGCCTTTATTAGAAGCCAATATTTACACAAGTGCTAATATACCTCTACTCTTTGTTCGAATGCAGTAGCTCGAAAAAATGTCAGAAATCTTGTTTATCTGCTACTCGTAGGTAAGTAAACAAAAAAGTTGTTTATAGGAAAAATAAAAAATACTATTACAAAACATTGTGCGTCATTGATCGAAAGAGGGCGCTCACCTCAACGCATGATGCTTAGCAGCAGTCAAGTAAGTGCCCGATCGATCCCACACACACTCGCCATTTAAAGAAGACGAATCCGCGAATACACTGCTACAAACGGCGAAGATAAATATCTCAGAGAATTTCTGACGATTATGACAACAAAAGTCCATAGGCATAAATAATATTTAATTACAAACAATAGCGAAACATTCATTCATTACATGCCACCAGAGAATAGACACACGTCAGGCATAAGTACACACACACATATAAGTAAAAACACGCATACACATGTATGTGTGTACTCACTCACATTCTTGCGTATGCCATAAAATGCTCGTGCATTTGTATTTGTAAGCACATAAAATGAGTATCGTCGTTTTATCAAGATTATCGGCGTCGGTGAATAGCTTTTAGCTAAAGCACAATGAAATTTTCAAACAACAATAAAGTTAGTTAGAATAAGCTAAAATGAAATGCGAAAGTTTTTTTCAATTTAAACAAATGTAAACTCAATAGCAATACAACATTGGCGAAAATGTGTTACAATGTCTGAACGCCTGTTTATTTCACGCTGCTGCGCCTGTTGTGCCAACTGCTCGCCTGGTCGTTTACTTTCGCTGTAGTAACGAGTTAGTGCATGCATATATACATATATATGTATGTAGTAAGGCAATTGGCCTGTACTGTCACTGAACGTTATTGACCTCAAACCAATCATGCCGCGGCGCGTGACTCATATTAGCTAACCGCCACCTCCAACACGTCATTTGCCCAAGGGTTCACACTTCATCACACTTCCAAATCAAAATATTTATAAATAAGTAGTTATGTATTTATGCACTTACTTACATAAAAAACAAAAAAAAAAAAAAACAATGTGCTGGTTGACTTTTGATGACATTGACGTGGTAGTTGCCTTCTGAAAGCAATAACCCTCTGTAATCTTGCCAATGACCTGTTGTCCGTGTGTGTGGCAGCAGATTACGGCAATCAAATGGACAAGGCTAAGTGGAAAGCTCCAAGGAGGCTCAATTAGTATACCACAGCGGAACCTACATATTGCTACTAGGTTGGCTGTGGGGCACATACATATATTTATTTGTTGGTCGTCAACGCCCTGGTTTTCCCAAAATTATCTTTAGAGGGTGGAAAGCTTATAAATTATGAAATATTTTCGGGAGCGTTAAAAAATCACTGAGGAAAAGAGAGGTAAAAATTCAGACGAACGTTGGGTTGATTGGTTGGTTTAAGGGCGACCCCGCATCGGAGTGCCACATAGACCGCAAGTTGGGTCCGTTGTGTTGCCCTAGAGCTCATTATTTTAAATGATTTCCACACCTAACCGAGATTTTTATTGTAGATTTTGGTCAAAGATATTAATTCGTTTCGAAAATTTGATGAGAGATTCAATTTTCAGGTCCGAGAGTACTGAAAGATTGTCAATTGTTGGAGAGCCTAGAAGAGCGAGTCGACTTCTGGCCAGACGAACGTTTGATTTATATATTAAAAAAAAAAATTTCCATTATTTATTTATTTAATTTTTTTATATATTTCATTTTTTAAATTTTTTATTACATTTTTTTAATTATATTTTTTATTTATTTTTTATCTAATTATTATTATTTTTTTAATTTAATTTAATTTTTTAAATTTTTTTTTCATTTAATTTAATTTTTATATTTTTTTTAATTTAATTTTTTTAATTTTATTTTATTTTTTTAATTTTATTTCATTTTTTTAATTTTATTTCATTTTTTTAATTTTATTTCATTTTTTTAATTTTATTTCATGTTTTTAATTTAATTTTTTTTTTTTAATTTATTTTTATTATTTAATTTTATTTTATTTTTTAATTTTATTTTATTGTTTTAAATTTATTTTATTTTTTTAATTTTATTGTTGTATTTTTATTTATTTTTTAGCGGTTCAAAGTTTATTTACATTTTGAAAATTTTTTTCATTTATTTATTAATTTAATTTTTTTTATATATTTTTTATTTATTTTTTTTATATATATTTTATTTTTTTATACATATTTTATTTGTTATTTAATTTTATTATCAATTATTTTTTTAATTTTTTTTTTTAATTTAATTAATTTTTATACATTTAATTTTATTTATTTTTTTATTTTTTATTTAATTTTTAAATTTTATTTTATTTTTCTTTTTTTTTTGATTTACATTTTTTATTTAATTGTATTTTAATTAATTGTATTTAATTTAATTGCATTTTATGTTTTTACTTTTTTTATTTTTTTATTTTTTTTAGCGGTTCAAAGTTGATTTACATTTGAAAATTAAGTACACACGTCGGAGACGTAGCTCTCTTTTTAAGATTAATTTGATAGATTTCATAGAAGTAATAAATAATCTTATTTTTTGCAACTATAATTTTTTGTTTTTATGTCTTTTATAAATTTTTTTAATCACATTTTTATTTAGTTATAATTTTTTTTTAATTGTACATTTTCCTATTTATTAATTTCTTTTTATTTATTAAATTTATTTTTATTTACTCATTTTTTTATTATTTATAAATTTTTTTATTTGTTATTTTTTATATTTATTTTTTTTAACCTTTTTTTATTTATTAATATTTTTTATAATTATTAGTTTTTATATTTAACTTTTGCTTAATTTTTTAATTAATCTTTTTCAATATTTTTTTTTTTTTAAATAACCCTCTATTAGCCGGACACCGCCCTTGAGAGGGAATTTTTTTCTATACCAAATCTTATGCAGTGGAAGAAATTACCCTCTTTTGCGTCGACACCTTTCTTGGACGGACAAAAACTGACTAACGGTGAGTGTCCGCAGAAGGAGTTTTCGATGTATTTTATTACCTTTTATTATTATTATTTTTTTTTTCTTATTTATTAATATTTTTTATTTATTTATTAATATTTTTTATTTATTTATTAGTACAAAGGTTTGCCCGCAATGAAATCAGTTGGGCGTTCCGGACCACTCTTACTCCAGTGCTTAAAACATGGCTTAATGTGGCATTTACGGTCATCGCAGGAAAAACTGGCGCTACGCGTGCCGCAATCAGACCTCAAACCATGGTGTACAAGCCTTAAGCTACAGCCGCTTCAGTATTCTTAGTAACTATTAATTCATTCCACTGGCTTCAAGCGCAACCGCCTCCATTCACATTTCCTGAAAATAAGAATGAGCGGGGTGCAACATTTCAAGGCAGTCTTCGATGTAGCTGTTCACGGATGGTTTAAAGGCGAACGGAAAGGTTGTTGAAGAAGTATTTAGCAAAAAGCTCCTCATCAACATCAAGTACAGACTACCGGACCACTTCAGTGTGTTCCAAACGGAGGTAGCTGCTAGCAAAGAATCAGCTGATTGGCTGTTCACTTGTGAAACAACTGTCAGGGAAGTAAACATTTAATCTAAGCCGTCCAAAGGTTTTGGTACGGTGCCTTCGAAACGGAGAGTACCTGAGTTCCCTTTCGTTTGCATCCAAATATTTTGAAATTAAGCTCATATGGGTACGAAAGGGAACTTCTAAGGTTTTCAAAGCCTCAACTCTGGAATAATGTGAGTGCTCTAACCGGACATCTGCGTGGTAATCCACATTTACAGCAAATGAGAGCGGAACATCTCAGCACCTTCTTCTCCACAGCTGTTCTACTTTCGCAAAACTAAGTTTTGCCATCTTTGTTCTCAATTTTTTGACTTATGCAGCTTCACAGTTGAGAAGAGTTGAAATAAATACGAACAAAATTAAAATATAAAAAGTTAGTTTTTCGACACGACGGTTGTAAATGGGTTAATAATATTTCGTCTAGTTTGAAAAAGAAAACCACTTTTTTAGTTTGCTCTTCAAAAGTTTTTTATGACTGCATCTGAAATGAAGAAAAAAAAAACAAATGAATGACTCAACACAAAAGTTGGTATTAAAATTTATTTCCAACTAACTTCTGTGTACGCTCATTTTCGTGAGCAACTGTATACATAACGAAATTTTAAACAATATGATGAGAGGCATCAACATCATCATTAGCCTTGGCTCATGGCACGTGCAAGCACACTCAGCTATGTGGCCAGCAAAATGTAGTTATGTAGTTCCAAATAAATGAAAAAAATGTATTTGGCACTCAAAAGTCTGCAGTAGGCAATTGGCAAATATTTGCCAATATTTTAATTTGTACATACGTACATCTGCACATATATTTTATTGTTGTATTGTGCTGTATGCAGCAACGTAAGTCCCCACCACAAAACACTTGTATGCCTTTGTTTTTAGCTCTTTCTGAGTTTATTATGCGCGGTAAATTTATTTCCAACAATTATCGCGTATCGGTGGGAATAGAAATGAGTCACAATTGCACTGCACTGGAATAGAAAATGAAATTAGCTGCACGAATGCACATGAAAACAATATTTACAACATTTACGACATATGAAAATTACTGGTTAAACTAGAACCCACCCAACATTAGGTAGATGGATAGTTCAGCTAATCAGTCGCGTATATCCTGAACTACTAACGGGGAATCACAAGGTGTAATTAACGTAAAACGCGCAGGTGTTGGCAATTTATAATGATTGCATGGCAAATAAAACGGAATTTATTATTGTTTTTAATAAATCATTGAAAGTTGTAAATAAGAATGCAAAAAAGTTTGCCAGCCAAATGCAATCAATATAAAAAACGGTTCATAGCATTGCAATATCAATTTCATAATCACCCACAGATAGCCTTCGCAGGCAGTCAGGCAGCCATGAAAGTGATTACATTTTTTATATTTTTTGTGCTCAAAACAGCCTTGAAACGACTGTTGTTTTAATGGTCTTTCATAGCGCAGCTGGTCAACGAGCGAAGAGCCATCAAAACCTGGGGAGCCGTCATTCATGGTTGCTTTCGAATTTTCACTGGCACTCGGGTTTCTTTTGCCAAAAGATGATGATTTAATGGCACAGCTTTCGAAACGTCTACCTACACACAGACATACACATACATACATACAAAGATGCATATAATGGCATATATATATATACATACAAATGCCTCTCAAACTGAGTACTTCCATAGTGGCAGGCATAACATAGCCAAAAAAAAACAAAATTACAAAAAAAACACCTAAAACAAAAATTAAAAAAACAATCACAAAAAAACAGTTTGCCCTATTAATGCAAAAGCGGAAAATTTCATTCATGCATTCGTGCTTCTCTCTGTATAAATTTTCAATCTCGTATGTGATTGTGGCAAAATTACACGCTACCCAATAATGAGATCCGCCTACTAGCGTGTGTACTTTTAATTAAAATTTATAGACCACTCTACGTACATGCGCATATGGATGTCTTTGGTGCCAACAACAAACAGCAGAATTGTCAATGAGCTGTGTGAACCAAACAAAAATCCATTTTGAATTCAAAAACCAAAAGCGAGGTCAGTTAATTTTCATTTCCAGACACGTTCGTATAATCAAGTTTTATATACAATAATATGGCGTAAAGGTCAAATGGTTTACTATTTCATGTTTCCGCCATACTCCAAGCAGCATTACTGTATTTCGAACAACAACAAAAGCAGATCGCTAAGTGTTTTCTCCAGTAGATGAGGTGTAAAACGTTTCAATGTCAGTCAAAAGTCGGACAACTCGTAAGCGCAGGGTGACCCATTAGTTTTAGCAATTTGAGCAATTTTTTTTTTTTTTTAATTACATAAATTGTTTTTTTTAAGCAATTTTTTTTTTAATTAAAATGTACTTCCTTTTTTAATAACGTATTTTGTTTAAATTAAAATTTATTTCTTTCTTTAAGTAGGTACACATCTTTTCTTAATTTTCTTTTTTAATTTTTTTCTTTTTTAATTTTTTTCTTTTTTAATTTTTTTCTTTCTTTTTTTTTAAATTTTTTCTTTTCTTTTTTTAATTAAATAAATTTGTTTTTTTTAAGAAATTTTTTTTTTTAACTAAAATTTATTTCTTTTTTCGTTTTTTTTTTTTTACTTTTGATTTTAAATTTTTATTTTTAATTATTCCTTTTTTTAATTAAATTTTTTTTTTTCCATTAAATAACTTTTTTTTAATCTTTTTATTTCAATTGGTTGGGTTGGTTGGTTGGTTTAAGGGTGACCCCGCATCGGAGTGCCACATAGACCGCAAATTGGGTCCGTTGTGTTGCCCTAGAGCTCATTATTTTAAATGATTTCCCCACCTAACCGAGATTTTTATTGTAGATTTTGGTCAAAGATATTAATTCGTTTCGAGAATTTGATGAGAGATTCGATTTTCAGGTCCGAGAGTACTGAAAGATTGGCAATTGTTGGAGAGCCTAGAAGAGCGAGTCGACTTCTGGCTAGACCGGGACAACTGCACAGCAAATGCCTGCTCGATACTTCCTCATCTTCGTCCTCGCAGTATCTGCACAGGTCGTTTTGAGGAACCCCGAGCCGACGTGCGTGAGTGCCCAAAAGGCAGTGGCCGGTGATAAGAGATGTTATATGCCTTAGTTCGTGTTTCGAAAGACTTATAAGGGTTTTTGTCTGTTTCAGATTGTAGGATGGCCAGATTTGTCTGGTCGTAACGCAAGTAGTTTCCACTCGCCACTTCCGATCAGCAATGCTGTGAAATTCTCGATCGATGAGCATTTTACATGTTGAGAGCGGAATGTGGATTGTGGGTAAGTTACTAACATTTGATTGCGCAGCTCCAGCTCTTGCGAGCTCATCAGCTTTGCAGTTACCTTCGAATCCACTGTGACCCGGTATCCAGATAACTTGGACAGAATTCTGAACAATTATCTCATTAAGAGATAAGAGACAGGATCGAACCACATCTGAGTGGGTATAAGAGGAGCTGAGTGCTCGAACGGCTGCTTGAATGTCGGTGAAAAAGCGGATATCCTCTAGTGATATTCTATTTTCTAAGAGAGTTTTCGCAGCATACCAGATAGCGCATACTTCCGCTTGGAATACGCTACAGTAGTGGGGTAATCTAAATGATAGATTGATTGATGTGATGGCCGAATGGCCAAGATACTTATTCCATTTCGATATAGCATTCATGCGTGTCGCTGCTTTCGCTGCAATCGCTTTGCCAGCCAGATCGATAGGGAACAAGTGAAGCAACGTATTTAGAGCCTTAGTAGGTGTTGTACTTAAGCATCCTGTTACCAGGAGGCAGGCTGTTCTTTGGACTCCATTAATTGTGGCTACTCTACACCGTTTATCGAGTGCTGTCCACCATACAACCACACCGTAGAAGAGTATAGGTTTGATGATCGAGGTATATATCCAATAAACGATCCAAAATGAAAAACCCCAGGTTTTGTCTATAGCTTTCTTACAAGTATAAAGAGCTATGAAAGCTTTTTTACATCTGTTTTCAATGTTCAATTTCCAACTCAACTTCCAATCTAGAATAACTCCTGGATATTTAGCTGAATCAGATAGAAGTAATGATTCCCCTTTTCAAGTTATTGTTTGCAGTGGAGGAGATTGTTGTTTCCTATTGAAGGGAACAAGATCTGTCTTTGCTGGACTCGCATTTAGTCCGCATTCGGTGCACCATTTTGACAGAATATTGATTGAGCGTTGCCTGAGCTCAGTGAGGGTATTCAGGTGTTTGCCTGACACGCAGAGAGCAATATCATCTGCATAGCCTACAACCTTGGAGCCTGCTTTTTCGAGATTTCGAAGCAAACTGTTTACAGCGAGATTCCAGAGAAGGGGGTGAAAGTACTCCGCCTTGAGGAGTGCCTTTGACGGCGTACATTCTCATGCGGCTTAACCCAAGCTCTGAAGTGATAATTCTATTTTGGAGCATTTGTTCGATCATCTTTTGGATGGAGTAATAATTTGGGTTCCATATTATTAAAAGCACCTTCTATGTCCATAAATGCGACAAGAGAGTACTCTTTATTGTGAAGGGAAGTTTCCACTGTTTGCACCAGTGAATGAAGTGCCGTTTCAGTCGATTTCCCTTTAGTGTAGGCATGTTGTGCCTCAGAGATCAACTTAGTACCAAGTTGGGTTTTGATTTGCTCATCTAAGACTTTTTCAAAAGCCTTTAAGCAAAAAGAGGTTAAGCTAATGGGCCTGAAATCGTTTGGTTGGGTACCTACTACTTCCTTATATCAAAGGCTACCAATCCAAGGTGTTTTTTTTAAATTTTGGTTTTTTTACTTTTAATTTTTTTTTTAATTTAAATGGTTTTTTTTTTTAATTTAAATTTTTTTGTTTTAATTAAATTTTTTTTTATGAAAATTTTTTTTTATGAAAATTTTTTTTAATTTAAATTTTTTTTTTTAAGGGGGTCTTCTACCGTCACGGTTTGAAAAAATCAATTTTTTTTTTTTAGATTTTTTAAAAGCTACTAATGTTAAGAGTATGCTATAAAGAGGGTTTTATGAAAAACATGTTCCTTCATGAGCATTTCGGGGAGAATACATGCATGCGCGTGGCATTTTCGAGCGTTTCTTTATCTTTAAACGCCTTTTCCCGAAAGTTGACTTTTTTCAACTTTCTGGTCACACATCTACTATAAATATTTGTCGAATTCATTCCATCTTTTTTCCAGTTATTCAGTGAACATCTCGCTATGTTTTCCCAGACCACTTTTTTCAATTTTTGATTAGTTTAATTTTGCGGGCCTCTAAAGTGTAAAAAAAAGAGGAAATTTTCAAACTTTTTTTTTAAAATCACGCATTTTTTACAAATTTCAAAATATTTAAAATCGCCACTGGGAAAACATAGCCAACGCTACACTTTATGATAAAAAAAAATTTTTTTTGATTTCAGATAAGTAAAATGGTCGATCGCGTGCCACAAAGTCGCCTAGGACATTTTTACAAGGGCAACCTCGAGGACGGTTCAAGGACACAGGGCCAAAGAATTCGATTTGAAAAATATATTTTTAAATAGTGCAAACTTGTGCAAATTAAATAAAAAAAATCTGATTTCATTATCTCAAGTGGTTGCTTTGTAATTAATTCCCAAAAATAGGCCCGAGATTAAGGCGCGACGGTAGAAGACCCCCTTAATTTAAATTAATTTTTTTTTTTTTTTTTAATTTTTTAATATTATTTATTTTTTTGTTTTAATTTTATTTTTATTTTTTTAGTTTTTTTTTTTAATAAAACTTTTTTGTAATTTTTTATTTTATTTATTTCTTTTAATTATATTTTTGTTTTAATTGTATTAATTTTTTTTGTTTCATATTTTGTTTTAAATTCAATAAATAGATTTTTATTTTATTTTATTTATTGATTTTTTTGTTTTGGATTTTATTTATTTATTTATTTTTTTTTTAATTTTATTTATGGATTTTTTTTTTGGTTTTACTTTTTTGCTTGTTGTTTTTTTTTTTGTTATTTTTTTTAAGTTTTTTTGTATATTTTTGTATTTTTCTAAATTTTATTTTAATTGTTTTTAGGTTCGAATCCCCGTGCGTGAAACAATAGAAATGAAAATGATAGAAAAAGCTTTTTTTTTCTAAAAGCGGTCACACCTCGGCAATGGCAAATCTCCGAGTGTATTTCTGCCATGGAAAAGCTTCTCATATCTGCCATTCGGAGTCGGCTTGAAACTGTAGGTCCCTCCATTTGTGGAACAACATCAAGACGCACACCACGAAGAGGAGGAGGAGCTCGGCCAAATACCTAACAGAAGTGCACGTGCCAATTTTTTATTTTTGTTATTTTAATCAGCCCATCTTGGCTGAATTCTTTCCATTACCAGCAGCTGTGTAGGTAACCTATACATACATATGTGCCTACTAATATAGGCGTTACTCCAAAATATATTGCCAACTGCCTACATTCGTTTGACAACGTGTTTGCTCATAATTGACAAACGACATAAAGAAGAAAAAAGTTGAAGATTTCAATAAAACTTTTTGGCAATCGGCAATTAACGAAATGTCGCCGATGCTAATCAGGGCAACGGGGTTATTTTTCGCTGGCAATTAAATAGACATTTAGATGACAAGAAAAAGCAATTAGATACTTACATACATACACACAAAAATACATACATACCTACACTCACGTATATGCATACAAATCGGCAAGAAAATTGTACAACTTTAATGCTAATGCGTCCAAACATGCAGATAAGTAATTGGTTGCAGTAATGTACCCACCTATGTACGTTTGTATATATGGCTGCGCACACAGTGCAACGAGATTGCCATAAAAAGGTGAGGCCAAGAGGTTTTTGTAATATGCACTGAATTTAATCGAACTTTAGTAATCGAATTGCGAGAACAGATATGCAAACATAAGTGGCTTTTATATGCAAATCATGTCGCTGCTGTCAATGCTTTTATTATATGTTTTATTATATATATTGGTATAGGTGTGTATGTGACTGTGTATTACATTTGATGTCTGTTTCCATTGATTTAATGTTCTCTATTTTCCACCTTGATTTATATGCCTATGAAATAAATCGAAATTGCAAATTGGTGAACAAAGCACGGATTGACTAAAGAAACGTGTGCATATAAATATTTATGTACATATAAATGCCTAATAAAAACTAAAAATCAGCAACTTATTTACTTGCAAAGACTTAATACATTTTACACACATATACGGGTACAAGGTGGCGCAAAAAGTAGCATCCCAACTTATTTTTCCGTGGTTCAAAAGAACCACAAAAAAATTGTATGCCTGTAATGTGAAAGGTTAGGATTGGGCTCTCCTACTCCTGCAACGATGGGTACACAAACTTGTAAGGTCGCGAAATCTTTCTGGGCGTGGATCGGAGTATTCGAGGGATCTTCTGAGGATGGCAAAATCTCGGCTCTCAAAAGTCATGGGTGGCCTCACATTTCGGTATCAGCGAGGTATGCATGCCGTGAGACTTGGAATTACTTCGTTCTCACACGGATTTATGTCCGGCCAAGGACAGTCATTTCAGCAACATTCCTCATGCATATGCGGTGACAAAAACAACTTGGAATTGCTTCGAGTCCATTTTACGTCAGCTGAATGGAGGACGAGGTGGAATCATCTCAATACCTTCTCACTAACTGTGCTGCTCTAGCGATGCTCGCCAGATTCGGGCAAGTTGACTCTCACTTTTTTGCTACGCCTGCTGATATAGCAGGCCTTGATATCAAAAATCGAATGAACTTCATCAGCAGCATTAAGCGGTTAACACAATCGTAAATCAATCATCGTTCGTAATCCACAAATACCCAGCCCGCTCCCCTCTCCATCCACCCATCCCTTGCCCTGCACTATCTCCTTCTTCATCGTATTTCCCTCGCAATAGTATCATAAAGGATGAATTTGATTTCTTCGTCCAAGTGCCAACCCTTCTAACTTAGATTAACCTAACCTGTGCCTGTAACGGCATTTGTGTATTAGAAGTAATAAGTTTCATTTTTTTTTATTCCTATTTTGGAAATGACATCTTATGTAGTTTATCAGAGTTGAGGCGAATGTCGGCTCCTTTTACGACATTTTGTATCAAGTTTGTCAAGATTTCCAGGCTTAGAGCATGCGTCTCTTGGTGAATGTTGTTCTTGACACACTCGAGGGTCTACGGCCTGTTTATGTAGAGAACTCCCTGAAGTAATCAAACAAAATGTAGTCTGAGGCCATCGAATAGGGTGATTTTACTGGCCAACCAAAACTCCCTTATCGAGAAATCATTGCGACCAGATATTCTCAAACTCCTACTCACCACAATCTGGTATTCAGTATCCGTTCAACATATCTGGATATTAACCCATCACTGAAACCAGATATTCTCAAACTCCTACTCATCCCATTTCGGCATTAAGACCTCGTTTCATATTATGCGATTCCGTTCGCCAGTGACGATTATTGCGTTTCCATGGTCGTCGCCAAAAAAATCTGTCACAAACATATATTCTGAGTAAAATAAGTGCATCACACGGTCACCCTTGGTGAACGGAGTAGTACCTCATTGAAACCTCGAAGTTGATCGGTTGCCCAAAACCAGTTATTTCGTTTGCCTACAGATCTAGAGAGATGCTCCTATCCCAGTTCGCTGATGACTGATCAACGCTTTACCGAGCCCGGAAAACACGTACGGACCGGTGCTGTTGTTGTTGTTGTAGCAGTAATACAAGCCCCAGCTCATCTAAAAGTAGGCCCAGGAAACATGCCGTTTTGACAGGTTGGCTCCAGAGGGAGAGGGGTATTATATAAGTGAGTGCTCGGGCCGGTGCAACAAAAGCTACTACTATTTTGCCCAATAAAGACCTCCTGATCGGGGTCCGAGACGGCCAGTTACTGATATACACCGGAGATAACACAACGGTAGAACGAACTCGCATCACCCTTTTAAGGCCGCAGGTGGAAAGCCATAGCGGCCTTTCCAGGGACTCTCAGTGCGCCCAGTTGCATGCCGCACCTCCAATATGGGAATAGACATATGCTGGGTTTTGTCACTTAACTTTCTAACTAACTCTTATAGGGTCGTTTACGGACATCTTGACTAGGGTACGTGAGATCGTCGCAGCCGTCACCTCCTTAAGGGAGATGAAAGTGATACTCGTCATACACTCACTCGCCACATGGGCTTGGCGTTCGAGTGGTAAGAGTTGTTCAACTATTTGACTTTCGGATGAAAACATTTTCAAGCCCTTGATCAAAATTCTTCGCTGGTAACTACTCCCCGAGACTATTCCTCAGAGCTTGGATATTCACAAGTGAACGGCTTGGTCAAGACCGACCAAGTGAGCGCCGCACGGTTCGGATATTTTTGCTCCGACATTCATGCTGAATTAAAATCACAGACGAATTAAAAAGCAATAAAATATAGCAACAATTTCGGGTAGCGAATACCCACAACATTCTAAGATATAATAAACTTCTTAACTATCACCTGTCGAATGTAAAAGCACAAAACACATTTATATTGACCACCAAATGAAAAAGTTTCCGAGTACCCATATAGGTGAAATACTTCTTGTGCCACCTTATACATGAATGAGCAGATCTCTATATACAAATTCTGTAAATAATACATAAATACATATACACATACAGACTTATATTTAGAGCAAGGAAGTTGTTTTTTCTGTCGTTCTTGCTTTTGCCGTTTTACTACTTTGCTACTGAAGCGAAAGAAGCTCAAGGGCACCATTACGTATTGGCAAGCAAACAGATACGTACGTTTCCAGCGACGTTATCTCTTCGCGTGTGCTCTTTGTCACTTTTGTATTTTCAGTTTTATTATTTACAACCTAGGTTTCGATTTAATTACCAACCGACTATTTGTTTTCTCTATTTGTTTTTTATTTTTTTAATTTTTTTCTTATTTTTTTGTTTTATTTTTTGTATTTGATTTCTACATACATGGCAGTGACTTACTTATTTATCGCAAAAGCGTGTAACTTCCAGTAAAGAGCAAATAATAACTCGCACGAAATTGGCTCACACACACACACACACACATCGTTCTTCTCAAGATCGACAGTTCAAATTAATAGGTATGCGACTAGCGGAAATTCTCGCAATTTAATTTAGTTTCGAAATGCATTTGCTTTGGTCTTTCTTGAAGAGTTGCTTTATAAAGAAGTTATTTAACACTACACACAACAGAGTATAAGGAATGAATGTATTTTAAATGACAAATTAAATTTAAATTTAATAGAACCAAAACCTTTGTCTAAATGCGCAAAAAAATACGCTCATACACATTAAAACTTAGATGACATTAGTTAAAAAGTACATAGGTTAAAATAAGGGAAAGTGTAATAATAAGTTTTGTTTGGTAGAATTTTTGTTTGGAAAACTGCCTTTTCTGTTATTTTTAACATCACATTTTTTAATATTGCATTTTGACCAGTTGTGAGTATTTTTTTTTTATGTTATGTTCATTTTTATTTTTGTAATGTTACTTTTTATGTTTTTTTAGTACTTATTTATTTTTATTTTTTTTTTAATACTTACATATTTATTTTTGTTTTTTTTAATATTTTTTTTAATATTTATTTTTTTTATAGTTTTTTTTTTCCTTAAAATTTTTCTTTTAATATTTATTTTTCCTTTTTTAATATTTTTTTAAATATTTTTTTTGGTTGGTTGGTTTAAGGGTGACCTCGCATCGGAGTGCCACATAAACCGCAAGTTGGGTCCGTTGTGTTGCCCTAGAGCTCATTATGTTATATGATTTCCCCACCTAACCGAGATTTTTATTGTAGATTTTGGTCAAAGATATTAATTCGTTTCGAGAATTTGATGAGAGATTCGATTTTCAGGTTCGAGAGTACTGAAAAATTGTCAATTGTTGGAGAGCCTAGAAGAGCGAGTCGACTTCTAGCTAGACCGGGACAACTGCACAGCAAATGTCTGCTCGATACTTCCTCATCTTCGTCCTCGCAGTATCTGTACAGGTCGTTTTGAGGAACCCCGAGCCGACGTGCGACGGCAGTGGCCGACTCGTGTTTCGAAAGACGTATAAGGGTTTTTGTCTGTTTCAGATTGTAGGATGGCCAGATTTGTCTGGTCGTAACGCAAGTAGTTCCCACTCGCCACCTCCGATCAGCAATGCTGTGAAATTTTCGATCAATGAGCAATTTACATATTGAGAGCGGAATGTGGATTGTGGGTAAGTTACTAACATTTGATTGCGCAGCTCCAGCTCTTGCGAGCTCATCAGCTTTGCAGTTACCTTCGAATCCACTGTGACCCGGTATCCAGATAACTTGGACAGAATTCTGAACACTTATCTCGTTAAGAGGTAAGAGACAGGATCGAACCACATCTGAGTGGGTATAAGAGGAGCTGAGTGCTCGAACGGCCGCTTGACTGTCGGTGAAAAAGCGGATATCCTCTAGTGATATTCTATTTTCTAAGAGAGTTTTCGTAGCATACCAGATAGCGCATACTTCCGCTTGGAATACGCTACAGTAGTCGGGTAATCTAAATGATAGATTGATGTGAGGGGAGTTGGAAAAGATTCCAAATCCCACTTTGCCGTCTTGTTTTGAACCATCTGTATATATAATCAGAGGGCCATCGATTTCGGTTAGATTTGTCTTCCATTCTTCCCTAGTTGGGAGTGAACAGGAGAATAGCAAAGGTGGTGATGGAAGACTTACATGATAGTCTATGTCGGAAGAGATAACAGTGTTCCTGTTCTAAAGGCACACTGCACAGCATGTTGTTCCCCCTACCATAATTGTTGGTTGACGAGAACTACGCTGGTTCGCGAGTAGGCTTTTACCAAGGCTATGACCTACTTAACCACAGAAGATAACTGTGGCGTACCCTATCCACCACCTGGGACGCGCGCAATAGGTGCCCAACCAAAGGGGTTTTTTAATATTTATTTTTTTATTTTATTCTTTATAATTTTTTTTTATATTTTGTTATTTTTATTTTTTTTTTCTTTTGCATTTTTTTCAATATTTATTATTTTCTTTTTTAATATTTGTTTTTTAATATTTATTTTTTTATTTTATTCTTTTTAAGTTTTGTTTTTAATATTTATTTTCGCTTTTTTAATATTTATTTATTTTATTATTTATTTATTTTATTATTTTTTTATTTATTTATTTTTATTTATTTGTTTTTTTTTTATTTATTTTTTTTAATATTTTTTTTAATATTTATTTTATTATTTTTTTTAATATTTATTTTATTATTTTTTTTAATATTTATTTTATTATTTTTTTTAATATCTATTTTTTTTAATATTTATTTTATTTTTTTTTTCAATATTCATTTTTTAATTTTTTTTTCGAATGTTCATAATTGTTTTATAGTTCATTATATAACGAAACCCATATAAATCGAAATTGCAAACCTTATATAAAACTTCCATAAAGTTCCATAAATATTTTCATACACCTCCATGGTTGTAATCCTTTACCGCATATGGGCCCATATAAAGTATTGCAGTTTTGATTAAATTTTATTTCCAAATTAAATATAACAAAATACTTCAGAAAATTTTAGGCCATCAAATATTTATTTAGCATTAATAAAATGCCAAAAAATTATCTATGGTTTTATAACATTTCGAAATAACCTCACTTTTGTGCAAGTGGGTGAAAAAGCAGAAGTGTGAAAAAGTGCGAGTGATTCATTTTCAAAAAACGATAACAGAGTAAAACGGAAGTACTTTTTGATAAAAAAAATATTTTCATGACGTCGATATACTCATCTTTCTCGAAGAATAATAATTTGTCCAGCTTTCAACTGTTTTCTTTACTTAAAAACTAGTTTTTATAAATGGTTCCGTAAAAAAAATCAAAACAACCTTTTTGGATGTTTGACCGAGATCATCCTCCTTTTTTGTTGTGGTGGCCTTGATGTTATTCCACGCATGGAGGGACCTAAAGTTTTAAGCCGACTCCGAACGGCAAATGGTGTTTTTATGAGGAGATTTTTCATGGCAGAAAAACACTCGGGGGGTTTGCCATTGCTCGCTGAAGGGCGACCGAACTGTACGAACTCCCATGGCTCTAACATAAACTATAACTATAACGAAGCTATACAATAATAAAAAATTGGTTTATATGGCGACTGCTATGCCTCATTTACCAATGCCGTCCACTTTTCTGAATTGTCCTTTTGTGTCCTTGTACCAAATTTCTGTATTCAGCCACGAATGGTACCGAAAATATGCAATATTAAAAAAGCGATTTGTATGGGAGTTGTCACGCCCCCTTATTTATTATTATTTAAATTAATTCTAATATGCCTATATCCTTCCGCTAATTGCAAGCAATAAGTTGACGAAATTTCATTGCAATCCGTTTGTTGGTGCGGGAGCTATTAAAATACGTAGAAACATTCATTTTTATATATACAATTTTAATAGGCTATAAAACTGAGTACCCAAATTATATTTTACATTCTGATAAAAAAGTTTGAAATTTTGTTGAAATGTTTCGAATTTTTAGAAATCTTTGTTTCTACTGGACAAAAATAACACATATCGGAAATTCATCTAACAAAACATTTTCCGGCAGGGTCACCATATAATTTAATTCAAATTTACGTTAAACGAAAAGAAAAATGCTCTGCTTTATTTAAACAAATAATAAACGAAATAAATATTTGGTCAGCAGCCATTGATGAAAAGTAAATGCATTTGTACTCATTACTACGAACACACAGGCACAATTGATTGTCTGACGCCGCTAATGAGGTGAGTAACTAATTAACATAATAAATCAAAAACGAAAATTTAATGTAAATCCTTAATCTTACAGGTTTTGACGGGAATTTTAAGTGATCAAAATTTTAGTGGCTATGCAAGTAAGTGGGTAAGTGAGTTCTTATTTAATGTATTTTATTATTATGTTCCCCCTTTTCAAAAAATGTTCACTGACACTTGACTTTACTTTACTTGCACCGACCAGTCGAACAGTGGAACAAAATTCAAAAGAAGCAAAAACAAATATTACATTTTCCTAGCCATTGTGTTATTGAATGAGTGTACCGATATATCAATCACGTGCTATGTGCAGGTGATTGAAATCAAATTTTGTAAAATCAGCTACTACAGCTGCCGTCACATGGTTGGAAGGTGTGAACTGTGAGTTGGCAAAAAGTTGCATGAAACTTGTACATACAAACATACTCACAAGTATATGCGTATGCTCATAGAGTAGCTAACAAAAAAGGTCTATATACCCATTTTTCTGATAACTTTATTTGATTTGCCTGCAAACACACGTGAGCGGCATCTCAAAACATTATTTTGCATGGCCACGTTACATATACGAACCAGTTGTGTCACGATTTCGCTACTAATCAAAAACTATTGTCGATTGAGATACTAATGCATGTGCCTATGCACATAAAAATTCGTAACGCTCGTCATACTGACCATATGCCCACCAGGGCGTATGAGTGTTCCTATTGTCGATTAATTGATTAGAGAGTTGTTCAACTTAAACTGAATTACTTTACTCCAGCGAGCACTCATGAAACACGTACTACCTACCTTAATACCTTAAAGGACATTTGCACACATAGAAAGAAACATGCATCCTCACATACATTCATTCCTTTAGGTCGATATGCTAGGCAATTAAATGCTTCCAGAATGACCACATATGACGTCTGTGTAATAAGAGCAGATATATGCACAATGTCATATATTCTTATACATATATACTTATATATTTATATAGCTATTTGATTATACCTGAGCATGATAATGACGTCACTTGGTATATTTTTAGCTACAGGTGGTTAATGTTGGCAAAAGACCACAAGCGCACAAGAACGCGAGTATTAATAAACACTTGTGGCGTCATAGAAACCCTGCAGTAAAAACAAGAGCACTCTCGTATAAGAATGCAAAGTAGAAGAGTAACAACAGTAGTAACAGTAACAGTACAGAGGCACAAAAGGGAAAGCACGTATGCTGTTAGTGCGAGTCATAGCGTAGTGATTATATGGCTGCCATTTGACCTTCGATAAATATGAAAATGCAATTAAAGTAAGAAAATCTTTGAAATTCAAAGAGGAATACAAAACAAACTGTATATATAAAACAGGTTTTCGCCTTTACGATGATTCTAAGCCTTACAATTTGCCAACCGTTTGTTTATTATTACTGAAGGCTCTACCATATGTTAGGCTGCGCTTTTGCACAGAATTTATTGAGTGCACAAAGAGCCGGTAAGAACTGACGCGAAACTAGTCCAAAGTGAATGCACACTGTATCAATCGCTTCAGCCAAATGTGTTGGTAAGTAAAGTAGACAGCAAAAAGTCTTTGCTGGGCGGTGGAGGTGAACTGATATTATCTGAAGAAGTTACTGCATTCAACGTCATGGCCCGAATGTAAATGTGACCTTGAACTAAGCGCTCGCTCAGAAAATACGATGTTTATACAAAAAAGCAATGGTGAGCATTATTCACAGAGCATAAAACTATAAAAGTGTAAAAGTATACAAGTATAAAAGTTCAACGTAATAAAAGTTTAAAAATATAAAATTGTAAAAGTAGAAAGGGATAAAAAGAAAAAAAATATAAAAGTGAAGAATAATAAAAGTATAGCAGTGTAAAAGCAGATAAGTATTATAAATATAAAATCATAGAAGTATAAAACTTTAAAAATATAAAAGTATAAAATTACGAAAATATAAAAGTATAAAAGTATAAGGCGTAAAAGTAGAAAAATGGAAAAATAAAAAATTATTAAAATGTAGCAGTTTAGCAGTGTAAAAGTAGATAAGTAATACAAATAAAAAAGAAAAAATTATAAAAGTAAAAAGGTGTTAAAGAACAGAAGTATAAAAGTCCAGAATTATGAAAGTAGACAAATATAAGACTAGTAAAAATATAAAAGCATTAAGGGGTAACACCACTGTACACGCGTAAAATAAACACGATTTTTAAGAATTTTTTTGTATAGAAGGAAAGGGAAAACAACCACTCTGATTTGGGAAGTTATTACTTATATACTAAAATACAAAACTACAAAGTTTGATCGAAAAATTTTACAAAATGGCGGCATTGGAGACATTTGTGTAATGTGGTTTCTCTTGAAGGAGCTCCGCGACACGCAGCACAGAGGGTGGAAATTTTAATCTGGAACAAAGAAACATTTTTTTTTTAATCTAGATAAGAATAGCTAGAGAAACACGTAGGGGATTTAAAAAATATTTATTTTTGTGGAATTAGCAAGCATTTGAAGGAAAAAACTCTATTTTGGACGAAAAAAGCGGCACTTAAATAATTATAACAATCGTTTAAATTAATCTATCGAAAATCCCCTACGCTCTTCTCTTAAGAAGGTTATTATACAGACGTAGTGAAAAACCTGATTAAAAATATTTAAAATTGTTTGAGTTATGCTGCGTGCCAATTTCAGAAAACGTGTTTTGAGAAAAACGCGCTTAAAGTTTGGAAATTTGGAGAAGTCGTTAGGTAGCAGTCACTAACGCTTGGTTAAAAGCTTAAAATATTTATGAAATAAACTTCGGTAACGTATAAAACTTTTTGTTTTGTATTTTAAAAGGTTCAAGAATTTTTTAAGCTTATAAAAAAAAATCAATTTTTTGAAGTATAAAAATATAAAAGTATAAAAATATAAAAGTATAAAATTATAAAAGTATGATATAATAAAATTATGAAAGTATAAAAGTAAGGAAGTATAAAATAATAACAAATATAAAATTATGAAAGTATAAAAGTATGAAAGTATAAAAGTATAAAAGTATAAAAGTATAAAAGTATAAAAATATAAAAGTATAAAAGCATAAAAGTATAAAAGTATAAAAGTATAAAAGTATAAAAGTATAAAAGCATAAAAGTATAGAAGTATAAAAGTATAAAAGTATAAAAGTATAAAAGTATAAAAGTATAAAAGTATAAAAGTATAAAAGTATAAAAGTATAAAAGTATAAAAGCATAAAAGTATAAAAGTATAAAAGTATAAAAGCATAAAAATATAAAAGTGTTAAATTATAAAAATATCTACGTCTGCCCGATGCTTAAAGGGGTAGTCAGAATTTTCAATAAATTGATTATTTTTTTGTTTTTTCTTAAAGTATAATACCTTAAAAAAATTGAGTAAAATTTGAAGTGAATCCGACAAACACTTTTTGAGTTATTCAACAATTAACAAAAAGCGCTCGGGCGTTCCGGAGCAGATAACAAAACTTTAAATGCGGTTTTCTCAAAACTTTGTTTTTTGAACTGGTTAGTACTGTAACTTAAAGCCGCTTGGAGCATTTCAATAAAATTTATACATGTTTTGAAAAACATAAAAAACTCGTGCTTGAGCGAAGGATTTGATTTTTTTTTTTTTTAATTTCTATTTTTTTTTTAACAATTAATTGTCGGTTTTTTTCTCGAAAATCTGAAAAATATTTCCTATTTATTTTTAATTTTGAAAAATAAAAAAAATTGATCAGACACAAGATTATCTATTAATAAAACTAATTTCTCTTGTCCGTTTGATTTTGGCTGAATCTCCAAGGACTTGTGATGATCACCGCAAGGGACTTCTGGAGAAACGGACTCCACACAAACAGCGATAACTTTTACAATTATAAATTTTTTTTTTTTTTGAAATTTTATTAAAGTCAGGACGAAACGTGATGCATTAATGCTATGTTTTTATTTTAATAAAATAAAGCGATTGACTAGCAGAAACAAATTATTGAAAATCATCATTTTTCGGGCCTCTGACTACCCCTAACCCCTGAAGTTAAAACAGTGATTCAAATTGCTCCGCTATTTCCTAGTTTTCATTTTCGCTCTCGCTACTGTTCTGAACTTGAACAGATGAGTAGTGGAGCAGGTAGCCCAAAACGGGTGGTCGATTGGTTTACTTCGCTCCAAGCTACGTTCTGTTACTGCTAGTAGCTCAGAGCAGTAGTCAAGCAAAATTTTAAGCGCTCTAGTAAAGCAATTAGAATCGTCTGGAGCGCTACTTGTGAAAATATTCATCCTGTATGTAATCCAGCTATCGCTTCTGGAAAATTAAAAAAAATATTTCCGATTATTTATTAAATTTCAAGTTATTTAAAAATAAATGCCATTTGAATTCTCAGTTTTGCATAACCGCCAATAACTTATTTAACAATTTAAAAATACACCATCACTGGTTCCATGCAACAAGTATAAGGTTGCACACTAAAAATAGCAGTTGCACGAAGCACGAATGCAATTCAATTGCCAATGATACCATAGAATTGTCAATAAAAGTAAATTAAATTGATTTCAATTCAATAATGAGCACAATCGGCTTGATAAGATGCACGCACATATAAATGGAGCATTTAAAGCAAATATATATGGATGGATATAAATGGAAGGAACACAGAACATGGTAATAAAATACCTGCTAGACTTCCACTCTGAACAATACATACATATAAGGGTGTATCACGCTAACTTAACACGCAACTAGAAGTTACTGGTACTGTGCAACGTCGAAAGCATTCGTAACCCGCTGAACAATGAACTTTGGTCGGGTTTCCCCTCAAATGCAGTTATTTTTTGATTGCCTAAATTATTTATAAGTTTTTCGCATATTTTGACTGGTGCAACGATAGATGATCGTATCAGCCACCCATCACATCACCGCTAAAGTTAAAGTACTTTTTGAACGCCACAAAACAGAAATTTCTGCTTTCGGCGGAAACTGAAGAAAATAAATGGATTTATTATGAGAAACCCCAACGCCAGGCGTCACCTCTATGCGAATTTTTATAGGCAAACGGGTCTAACAGTTGGCTTACGAGTTTTATCATCTCGCCTTTCAACTCAAAGGCATAAATTTTGAAGTGTATTGGAAGCAGACTCAAACGCCTGCATAACAGTTCTAGGCAACACTCGAATGGTAGCTGGTTTCAAAAAGAAACTTTTTCATATCATAAAAAAACTCAAGAGTTTTGCTATCAACTTCCAAATAGCATCCCCAGGTAGAAACTCTTTTTCTTAGGCATTTCTTGGTGCATACTCACAATGGACATAAAATACGCAACTAACCCAATGGTATTCACGCGGAAGTCCACGCAGCCGGTGACGGCAGCTGCAGATGCTTATTGGGAAAAGTTTTCGATCTTTTACAATGTAACAGAAAGTGTAAATATCCTACCACCAACGCAGCGCGAAGGCCAACAACTGTGTCGCCACTTGCATATAAATATTCATAGATGCAAATATTATTTCCCTTTGTTTGTAGGTTTACCTTGCAGGTGTACCGTTATGCTTAATGGATTTGCGTGAAACTTGTACTTACTAAAAATCGTACTGCATTTTTTTTTTTTTCAATGTTAGCAATAAATAGTTTAGGTTTGACAAAACATTTTGCCCCCACGCAAAAAGGGATCATTTGGATTTTAACTCTAAGTCACCAGTTTAGGTACTAGGGGAGAAGGCAAGGGAACGAGCGTAGAACAACGCTCACCCTCACTTTTTGTAGTGGTTCGCTTAGTCACAGCAAAACGGTTTGTGAAACGAAAATTGAAATTTTGAAGCTCTGTCTCAGGGCAGAATGAATGCGAAATTAATAAGAGAAAAGAAAAGACCTTAAGTTATTCACAACCACTTTGAATGCAATATTTCGAAACAAAAATATTTAAAATTTAAATCAATAAAAAAAAATATTATTTCAAATTATATATTATTAAAAAAATATATTATTAAAAATATATATTGTATATAATTGAAAAAAATATAATGAAAAACTGCAGAACTGCAAAGTAAAAAAATATTATTAAAAACAATATAATTAAAGCAATATCATTAAAAATGATAATAATAATTTAAAAAAATTAAAAAAAAAATCTTGAAAAAATATAATTAAAGAAATATAATAATTAAAAAATAACAACTTAAAAAACTATAATTAAAAAAACTATGAACAAAAAGATATTATTAAAAACAATATACTTAACGAAGTATAATTTAAAAAAAAAACTTAAAAAATATAATTTAAAAAATTTAGTTAAAACAATATATAAAGAACCGAGGAGTTCAAATACTGTTTATCGACTGTCTTTATTAAGAATGACCAAAAAGAGAAATACAAGTATAGGGATCAAGTATGCATGATTGAAATATTTACTACGAACTACGTTGCCTCCGCAACAATATAGTTAAAAAAGTATAATTATTAAAACAATAATTAAAAATAATATGAACGATAAAAAAGATATTAAAAAAATATAATTAAAATAAGAAATATAATTAAAAAACAATAGAATAAAAAAAATATAAATAAAAAAATATAATGAAAAAATGTAATTAAAGAAATATAATTTAAGAAAATATAATTAAAAAAATACGATACAAAAGATAGTATTAAAAAATATACTTAAAAAAGTATAAACAAAAAATAATAATTATTAAAAACAATATAATTAAAACAAATACAATATAATAAAAAAAAATTTTAAAATTTTATTAAAGAAATATAATAATTTAAAAGAATATATAAATTAAAAAACAATATAATTAAAAATAAAAATATGTAATAAAAAAATTAAAAAAAATACAAATACAATATAATAAAAAAAAAATTTTAAATTGTATTAAAGAAATATAATAATTTAAAAGAATATATAAATTAAAAAACAATATAATTAAAAATAAAAATATGTAATAAAAAAATTTAAAAAAAATATATAATAAAAAATATAATTATAATAAAAAGTTTTAAATAAATAAGTAATAAAAAATATAATTATAATAAAAAATTTTAAATAAATAACTAATAAAAAATATAATTATAATAAAAAAATTTAAATAAATGAGTAGTAAAAAATATAATAATTAAAAAAAAATTATTAAAACAATATAATTAAAAACTATTACTAAAATAAAATTTAATTATAAAAAAATTAAATGGATTCAAATTGTATGGCATTTTGCCCATTTTTGAGAGTACAAAAAAACATATTTGAAAGGTTAGAGTTTCAGTTAATTTCGTAATTATTGAAATTTTTCTTAAGTCTCTCAAACAACGATTTTTTTTTTACCTTATTGAAATAATTTTTTTTATAATAAAATACCTAAAACAAGTAGAAACTAAAAAAATTGTCTGATTATCGTCTGATTTTATGTGACACTCACTGTAGGTGTATTTAATTCAAAGTTCACTTCTGGCTAAGTGGACACATGTTTTGTAATCCATTTTAATAGCAATTTCGCATAATTCATTTGATTTACGCTTATTTGCACGCCTGCGCGCAACGGCAGAAAATGGAAGCAAAGAATTCTTTGTTTCAGTTTTCATATTTAGAAATTAAATAGAGGAAAATCAAGATTTGTTAAAGTAAAATACCAGCATTTCGGTGAAGCATTTATCAATAATTAGTATCTCGTGCATGTCAATTCAAACAAGAAAATGTTGAGTGTCTAACATACAAATAGACGTGTGCGTGTGTGTCTGTGTGCAAACATTCTACACAAATTGGTGACAATAATTTAATATCGAAAGTCAATTGGAAACAGTAAATGTATCATAAAATAAAATAAAAAAATATATAAAATCAACGCAAACACCGTGAAAACAATGACTAGAGGCGTCATCAACAAACGGGCAGCACAACAGCGGTAATTGATCAAATTATCAGCTAGAAATTGTTATACATACATATGCACATATCTCTGGATGTGTGTGTGTGTGTGTTTATTACTTTGAATTCAGACACTTAGTAGTTAAATCAATGAAGCCCACTGGCGTTGAATGAGAAAATTATTAAATTCATAGAATTCCCATGAATAGACATTCAAATATCGCCCGCATTGTTGTTGGAACTGTTGGTGGGTAGTGTTTTAGATTTTATGGTCGAGTAATTGCAAGGTCAGTAGAGTAACTGTTCGCTAATGTTATGCTCGTTAAAATGTAAATAATAATAAATGAAAAAATAACTTTTCCTAACGCACCGATAGGCAGGCAGGAGCGGTTCTCGGCCGCTTTGCCTGTTTGTTGGCTATTAGCGCCAGTAGCAGCAGCAATCGGCGAGGCAAAACGCATTAACGGGGCTTTAGCCTTCGCAGCAGCGATCAGCGTGTGTAGCATTTGGAAATAAATATTTGCTCAGGTCGTTAATTTCTTGAGTTTTCCTGAGTTGAAGTATGCCAACGTTGGCGTTTAAGGCTACGTAGAAAAAAAAACTTATGGTGAGCATATTTGAGTTTTTTTGAGGAGGTCTGCTTTTTCACATTTTGTAATGAACTGCTGAAGTGTGAATGAGCTTTGCCATGCAACTTTAATAGAGGGGTGTAATTAAGCGCACGAGAAATCGTTAAAAAAGTGGTACAATTCATGGGCAGGGAGTTATGTGACGTATAGAAAAAAAATACATATCTATCTCTTGTAACATTTCTGTACAGTTTCCTTGGCCTTAAGATGTTTAGAGGGACTCGGTCGTCTAGTACATGTGATTTTAAGAAATTTTTAGCATATTTAAACTAAAAATACTTTAAAAGCGTACCAAATATTTTGATTACAAAATAAAAAACTTTAGTTGTATAAAAAATTTCGCTGAATAAGACTAAAAACAAAAAATCGAAAAACAAAACAAAACAAACCTTAAAAAACGAAAAAAAAAAAAATTAAAAAAACGAACAACAAAAAAAGACCAAAAAAAAACACAAATACACAAATACAAAAAAAAAAAAATTAAAAAAAAACTAAATTAAAAACAAATAAAAAATAAGATTAAAAAACATCGAAAAAACAGATCGAAAAAAAATACAAACAAAATAATACAAAAAAAAAACGTACAAAAAAACATACGAAAAAATTAACAAAAACCAACAACATAATAACTTAATAAAAATAAAAAAAAAAAACAATAAAATAAGGTGAATAAAAATAAAATAAACATTTAATACAAATGAAAAACCAATCAAATACAATAAATTAAGTAAAAATACAAAATCAGTCAAATACAATGAGTGAAAATAAATAAAAATAAAATAAACTTAAGTTAATTAAAATAAAATAAATTTAAAAAAAAATTAAAATAAATAAAAATAAAATAAATTATATTAAATTAAATGAAAATAAAATAAGTTAATGAAATAAAATTAAAAAAACACACAATACATAAAATCAAATTAAATAAAATGAAATAAATAAACAAACAAAATAATAATGATGTTTCTCCTTAAACGAATTTATCTCCAAAAACAAAAAAAGAAACAATTTGTTCACAATTTGTTTTTGGACTTTAAGTATAGAAAATAGAAATTTAAATTTCTTGGCGCTACTTTCCATAAAATAACGAAGAACCAAAAAAAATTTAAAAAAATTAAAAACAGAAAATTAAATAAAATAAAAAATTAAATAAATTTAAATAAAATAAAAAAAGAAATAAGCGAGTAAATAAATAACGAAATAAAATAATAAAAACACCAGTAAAATAATAAAAAAAACTAATAAAATAATAAAAAAACAATAAAAGAATAAAAAAAACCAATAAAATAATAAACAACCAAATTTATAATTATTTATAATTTTTTTTAAGGTTTTTTATTATTTTATTTCGTTATTTATTTACTCGCTTATTTCTTTTTTTATTTTAATTTACATAAAACGGAACAAAAAAAGAAAAACAATTTGATCACGAAATAGTAAGTTTTTGAATAAAACACGAAAGTACACTATATTTAATTTTTAACTTAAAAAACTAAGTTATTGAACTAAAAATTATTGGAAGTCTCGACCATATCACCTGGTGTACTAAATAGACTATTAAAATTTAAGATGATTTGGAAGCATAGTTTTTTTGCTATCGCCGTGTAGAAAAAAGTAGTTTCGAAATAAATGCCTTAAGTTTATGTAACCGTTCGTCACCTGCTGTTATTATGAAATTTTAGAAGGTTGAAAGTAGGAATATTAAAAAAATTCTAACCTTCGAGACGTCTTGAGTGAAAACACGGCAATACTCAGGTGTCTTGATTTGAAGGGCTCGCTTAACAAAAATTGAAGAACCTCAACAGAAGCCTTTTAATATTTAATCAATTCGAACAAAATCCCATTATTTTCATGCGCAAAAAATGCCATGTAACAAATTCTTTAGAATTTATATGATGTGTGGGTTGGTTCGTGGCTTATATTTGCATTTCCATGACGCATTCCATAGAGTGTACTTCGCAGAAAAGGAAAAAGAGAATTCGCTGAGCCTAAAATAAACAACGCTTGACGTCCAAGTATCACAAATTTTGATGAAAAAACAAAAAAAAAACATTTTACTGAATAATAAAATAATTTACTCATATAGATTCCAAAACTGGCAAGTAAGCCTCAAAATAAATACCGTGAGACATATTTGTTGTTACAAACCGGTTCTCAACTTATAGGTTTACTTTTTTTCACCTTTTCGAACCGTCACCGAATCTTTCGCTTTTTCGTTTGAGGTGCATAAAAGATTTACCTGCAATGAGAAGAAGATAAGAAATAATGAGTGGAAATCAACATATTTTTGAAGAAATAATATACAGGGGCTCCACAATGCAGTCAAAATGGGGTGATTAAATTTTTGAGCACAATAATGAGATTATGACAAAGAAAAATATTATTTTGAATATTCACGATATACAGTCAGCGTCAAAATAAAGTGTACACCACCATATTTTGACTACTTTTTTTAATTAAATAATTTTTTTATAAAGCAATAGTTTATACTACAACAAAAATCATATGTTCATCTAAATTTCAACCTTTTCAATAGAATTTCTGAAATAAATGTCGAGTATGAAGTTTTATAGTCCATTGCATTTTGTTATGTGCACAGCGCAAGTTTCAAGTCGTTCAAAAATTATTTTTGATTTTTGATAATTTTATCTGCTGGCGGTGTTGCGTATTTCCCTTTATTTAACGAATGCTCGAAATTTTTATTAGAACTGCATTTGAAAGCACAAAAAACATACAAAAACAAAAAAAAAAATACAAACCAATACAAGAAAAAAAAAATAAACAAACAAATAATAAATATCTACATAAAAATAAAATAAATAATTGGCGCGTACACTTCTGTTAGGTGTTTGGCCGAGCTCCTCCTCCTATTTGTGGTGTGCGTTTTGATGTTGTTCCACAAATGGAGGGACCTACAGTTTCAAGCCGACTCCGAACGGCAGATATTTTTATCAGGAGCTTTTTCATGGCAGAAATACACTCGGAGGTTTGCCATTGCCTGCCGAGGGGCGACCGCTATTGGAAAAATGTTTTTATAAATTTTGCTTTCACCGAGATTCGAACCAACGACCTCTCTGTGAATTCCGAATAGTATCACGCACCAACCCATTCGGCTACGGCGGCCGCCTATATCTACATAAAAATAAAAAAAAACCATTAACCTAAGTAAATAAAAACTATGTAAAAATAAAATTTAATAAACAAAAAAAATTAAATAAAAAAATTAAGTAAATAAAAATTAAATTAAATTAATTAAAAAAAAACAATGAAATACAATAAATAGAAAATAAAGGAATACAATAAAATAAAATAAATTTAATCGAAATAAATTAAAATGAAATAAAATAAATTCAATTATATTAAAATAAAATAAATGAAAATAAACTGAAATAAATTCAACTTAATTAAATACGCTACACATAAAACTAAATTAAATATCCTTAAATAAATAAACACAAAAATAATAATGATTTATCTCCTTAAACGAGAACAAAAACAAAAAAGAAACAGTTTGTTCACAAAATAGTGAATTTTTGAACTTTAAATATAGAAAAAAGAAATTTTAATTTCGTGCATCATTTTGGCTGTGAGTTATCTTTGTACAGGGTTTTCCGATAACAGGTGTTATCTATCGCTATCGAGAGCTGATTAACGATTTTTTATGGCCGAAATTGGATGGTATTAATCTGGATAACGTTTATTTTCAACAAGACGGCGCTACGTGCCACACAAGCAACGAAACCCTCGATCTTTTACGGAAAAAGTTTCCGGACCGTGTTATCTCTCGAAGAGGTGATCATAATTGGCCAACGAGATCTTGTGATTTAACACCTTGTGACTTTTTTCTTTGGGGCCACGTGAAAGAGAAGGTCTACGCCAATAGCCCAGGGTCGATTCAAGACCTCATGGAATTGGTGAGGCTATCGAGGACATGGGGCAGCCACTTTGCAATTCAGTTATGGAAAATTTCTTGAAAAGGATATTGTCCTGTAAGCGTGCGTAGTCGTGGTGATCATTTGCGTGATGTTATTTTCCAATATTAACGGCATACCTTCCCCTTTATAATGAAATACTCAACCGATCTTTTATATTAAAAAATAGCATTTTTCTTTGAATATCAAAATAACACCTCTTATTGGAAAACCGTTTAGAAAAATCTAAGACGCCTCTGATGGTTATACCGAAAATATAAATTTATCACTTCCTTTAACTCCGGTTTGTGCGTAGGCCCAATAGAATTCCGAAAATAGAGTTCCAGAAATGTTTCGAGAGCCGGATGAAAGGCTGGCTTAAGTACGTTGCAGTTGATGGGGAGTACTTTGAAGACGATAATATCGCTTTTGGGAAATAAAGAATTGTATTTTGGTGGTAATTGCACTCAATCAATTTTTCGCATCATCTTAACATACTTTATTTCTTATTCTCATTTCCACCGAGCCTTGAGCGAATCCATAGATCTTGAAGGCAAAAAAATCAAATTGTCTAAAATTTTTCTAAATGAATTTTGAATTTTCTGCATATATTCCGGGAACTTGTTGCTCAAGGTGGTATTTGCATACCACCAAAATACATAAATATATGAAATTATATAATAATAGCAAAAAAAGCTTGTTGAGGTAATAAATTTACACCATTTTAATATTTCCATAGGCGATTGCTGCATCATTTTGGCTGTGACCTACTGCGCGTATGTATGTATGTATGTCTGTAGATAACATTAAAATATAAATAAAACTAAATAAAGTAGCAAATGTTCATATAAAATATGAGCCTGACATGCCCTGACTCATTTTACGAACATCACACATACACAAGCAAACGATTATGCCAGAATATTGACTGCAAAACCCAGCGTATTTTAGATGAATTTCACAGGCAGTGAATTGTTTACAAGTGAAATGGAAATTAAAACCGATTCCAAGTATTTTATCTTACAGCGTCATTAGAGATCACGAACCACAGACTTTTATACTGAAACAAACATACATACAAGGTGGCGCAAAATTAATGACCCTAGCGGAAGATTTATAATTCTCGCAAATTCATTCCGTAAAAAAGTTATTCAAGAACAAAATTGGTTGATTAATTGGGCGCCACCTTGTACTATGTACATATACATATAAGTATGTGCATAAATATCTAATATACGAATATACCTGATACGAGTTGCAGATAAACGTGTGGAAATTACGACGTAATTCCAGTGCAAGCACATGACAAATGCACCAAATTTTATGTGATTGTATGTGTGAACGCAAATTTGTATTAGAGTAGATAATATTTCAACGGTGCAGGAGAGTAGGTAGTCGGAAAAATATTGATATTTTCCATGGCTATGAATGTTTGCTTTGACGACAATTCCAGTAGTGCTGCTTGTGCGATAGACAACGAACTTGAACTGTCCTTCAAGCAGCACTTATACACACACATACATACATATGTGCATAGAATGACTGACCAGCTAGAGACTAGATGTTTGTTTATATATTTTAAAGCTAGCATTTTGTTTTTTTTTTTTGTAAATGCAGGGTCTTTCCAATTCAAGTTTCTTTTTTACCAGTGTTTTATTTTGAAAGCCAACACAATTCAAAGGCGTCTCTTTTGGTCTAAGAAAAGGAAGCTTAGGTAAGTAGAAGTGGCAGTTAGTCTTTAAACTAACTCTCCTAAACCATTACCGAACTATTAAGATAAAAAGTGAGCGATCTTTTTTTCCTTGATCACTCCTCTCGGGAGCATAGGGCCTCGACAAGACTTGTCTTGCGTAGGTTTCGTTAATCTATTTTTGATTTGTGATATGGTTCCACCACAAAAGTGGTCTTGCGTTGGTTTCGTTAATCTACTTTTGATTTGTGACATGGTTCCACCACCAAAGTGGTGGAAATGCCCAACTGTCGTTGCTTAGGAACAACGCCTTCTTTACTACTTGGAGCGCCATCTGTGTTTCACATTTTTCTGCAGAAGGATCGCACAGATGGTTGAGGACTTCGCTAAATTTGGTGTATGTGCGCGATTACCACAGTTGCCCGCTTCCTCTTGCTGGCGCCTGTTTTAACGCTGACTATTGTGCGGGAGTAAGGATGGAATCGGGAGTAAGGATGGAATGGATAAGGTTTGAGGAATGAGTTTTTTTTTTTTTGTTAGAAACAGGGAAAGTAGGTAAATTTGAGAAAGAGCGAAGAGCGCGCTTTACGTGGAAGCTTAGAGGTCAAATAAATATGTTCCACTTTCTTGACGATTCGTATTGAGTTTCAGACGCGCGCATGGTGAAACCCAGAACGGCATAACTTTTTTAAAAGTTTACTACAACTGAGAGAAAAAAGGAAGAAGAAGAAGCTAACTAAAGGAATTGTTTACTTTTAACAGGTGTTTTCTCGAAACGCTTACTTTTGGCTTCTTACAGTAGACACTAAATCCAACTTTGATTACCATAAATTTCAGACCCACCATTACGTACGAATATAAATAACAGTTAATGCATATCTTCCCCAAAATATTTAATTTAAAAATATTGAAATTTATAAAAGAAACTCCTCCTTGAAATACCCTGTAGTTGGCGTGCGGAACGCCATAACCAGCGGCTGCTTAAGAAAATTAAATTCAGTAGGGAGTAAAAATGGCAGGTTCGCAGCAACTGCCGCGCGCTTAATTATAATTTGAGTTACAGTAATGAGCCCCAACACCCACAAAACGAGTAAATTAGTTGTCTGCCATTTGAGGTGCAGCGTAGCTGCGTTGCCGCGTTTGCAAATTACATACAAAATAACACAAATGCTGTGGGAGCTGCAATTACCTCAGTGATGCATGCGAAATGCAACGGAATTCCAATACGACTTTGGTGGGAGCATTTTGTATGAATTTCCAGTTAACTGCAGCGTTATACCGTTTATCCTCATTGTGACTCTAGTGTTTATTGTACACAGTGTTTCTAAAATGTTTTCTCTTTTTGTTTTGGTTTTTCGTATTTCCCCATTTTTTAATAAAAATTAGTCGAATGGCGTATTTTTATGCCCACAGTAATTGGAGTCGATGAGTAATTCGTCACTTCCGTTGAAAGTTTCACACTTTTCTCTTATCAATATCGAAAATATGGAAGCTGCGTTGGGAAAAAATATCATAGTTTTGTAGCGAAAAAAAACACATCTGACTCATACGGTGACTTGACAAACGGGGTTGATGATATGAACTGAGATATTTATGGCATTTTTATCAGCCATTAACTCGGTTAAATTATTATAAAAATATGTCATCATGGACGCAAACCACATTTATGCCACTAAGGGCGCAGTGTACTGGTAGTACCCCACGAAATTTAATTTTTATTTATTTTATTTTTATTTTTATTTTATTTTTCTTTTTTTCAATATATTTCGCGCATGTTGTGAATTTTGAATTTGAATCTTATCTGGTTATGTCTTGGCAAATGAAATATTGATTACTTTTCACTCATCACTCATCACAATAATTTCTCAAAGATCATAACATAGCATCGGTCTGTGTCAATGTTTTTCCAGCACCTTCCTTACGGAAGTGATGTCTGTGTGCAGACGTCACTAAAGGCATCCTTTGACGTTAAGTCTTCATTGTTTTTTAGCTTGAAATGCACAATCGCATCCGACTCATGTTGGTCTCAGGACGCCGAGGTATACCTGGGAACGAAGTAGCGGATGTATTCGCTGTAGAAGCTACAGTCTCGTTATTAATAGAACTCGAGCCCTTCCTTGCCATGGAACGATACACCATCAAAGCGGAGTATAGAAGCGAAGGATTAAATAAGGCCACGAGATGTAAGCTGGCACCAAATCACGTTTAGCGAGGTTTTTACTAGAGCGTATAATCCAAAGAGATTTAGGCATTTCATAACTCTCCGGAAGGATAAATTGATAATATTCTCACATATTCAAAAAGTACTATTCTCACAGGTCACTGCAGATTGCGTAGTTATCTGCACAGGCTTGGAGTATTGTCCACTGGCTCCTGTCGTTTCTGCGACCCATTTCCGAAGACTCCAACACACCTTCTTTTCGAATAAGATGCCGTAGCGAGATGTAAGACACAAAAGTTCAACCCAGCTTCATCTTAGGTTTATTGAAAAAAACTAGGCTTGGATGTACTACTAAGATGAGTAGAGGGCACAAAAGACCTCAAAGCCGAAGTGCAAACATACACCCCTTTTCATTCATTCATTCAATCACAATAATAGCAACGCGACATAATAAGTTTTGGTTTTTTTATAATTTTTTTCAACAATTTTTTAAATTTATTTTTTAATCTATTTTTTCTATTTTACCTATTTTTTTAACTTTTTTTTATCAATTTTTTATTTCCATTTTTTTATAACTTTTATTCTTTATCTATTTTTTAACTACCCATTTACACCCATTTTTAATCTACCTTTTTAACTATTTTTTTAATATAATATATATTTTACCTGTTTTTCAAACTATTTTGTATCTGTTCTACTTTTTAACTATATTATTTTTTTCTCTTTTATCGCTTTTCGTCTTCTTCGCTTCTATGAATCAATTTCTGTTTATTTATTTATTTTTTTATCCATTTTTTTAATGAATTTTTATCTATTTTTTATTTATTTCTTGTCGTTTAAACTATTTTTGATTATTTGTTTTTTGTTTGTTTTTGTTGTTTTTTTTGTTTTTGATCTACTTTTTATCAATTTTTTCCATTTTTTAAATATTTTTTTAACAATTTCTTTTCATCTATTTTTTATTCATATTTTGTTGTATAACTTCTATTTCTTTATCTATTTTTTAACTATTATTTTCTCTATTTTTTTTAAACTATTTTTTTAATTTAATTTTTTATCTTTTTTATCTGTTTGTTAATCTATTTTTTAACTATTTTATATCTATATATTTTATCTATTTTTCTAGCTACTTTTTATATATTTTCTTATTTATTTTTTATTTATTTCTTGTCTTTCAACACATTTTTTTTATATAGGTACTTTTTGTCTAATTTTTTAGCTATTTATTTTTTTATCTGTTTTTTTTTTTACTATTTTTTTTACTATTTCTTATCTATTTTTTAAACTATTTTTTTATCTACTTTTTTGTTAGTAAAAACATAAATCTAAAAATTTTAAGTATGCATTTTTTAGCCCATTGTATTTTGGTAAATTTTAAGAAAAATGTTTGGCCCAATAAGATTAGATGATACCTATAGAATCCGATACATCTCCGAAGTAAACGGTCTCACTTAGAACGAGACAACTGTGCGGTTTGTTAAAGCGCATCTCATAAGATGGCTGGGCCATGTTACCCGTACGCCTGCTGACTCTGCCGTGAAGAAAGCCATGACAGGAAAGCTAATGGGCGCAAAGGCCAAAAGCAGACCGAGAAACGATGGATAGGCGTAATGGGAAACGATGTCAAGACTTGGAAATACGTAACTACGTAGCAAAAGCTCAAGATCGGTCGCTTTGGAGGCGTATAGAAAAGGAAGCTTTGACGAAGCACTCCGTGGTGTAAGAAAGAATAAAATAGTATGCTAGTAAATCGCGTTTTGATAATTGTTGTTCTCATTTTTTTTTTTTTTGCTTTTTTTTGTTGTTTCTTGGCAGTGCTGTGAATTTTGTTCCATATAACGAGAGCGCGAAATTTATTGTAAAATTGTCTACAAGTTTAAATCTGCACTTTATTATCCTCGAATTCAGTGGCTTATGCAACTAATTCTCGACATTTTTCTATAAATTTTGGTTAAAAAGTTAGAAATTTTGAAAAACAAAAAAATATTGAGATTTCGAAAAAAGTTATTCAAATTTTGAAAAAAAATTTATTGAAATTTTGAGAAAAAATTTATTGAAATTTTGAGAACAAATTTATTGCAATTTTGAAAAAAAATTATTGAATATTTTTAATTTTGAACCAAGCTTTATGTTATATGGGTTTTGTTGTAGTATAAGCCTGAGTAGTATAAGCCTATAACTGAGAGAGCTTGGCTGGGAACTTTTGATGCATATAGCCCTGACCTTGCATCGTCAGACTACCATTTGTTTCGGTCTTTGCAGAACTCCGTAAATGGTAAAACTTTCGGCAATGACGGGGCTATAAAATCGCACTTGGTTCAGTTGTTTGTAAATAAAGGCCAGTGGTTCTATGAGCGCAGAATAATGAATTTGCCGGAAAGATGGCAAAAGGTTATCGAACAAAATGGAAAATATGTAATTGATTAAAGTTCATTCAAAGTTTTAATAAAAATGTATTTACTATCGTTTAAAAAAAATCGGCAATTTTTTTTCGGACGACCCAATATATAGAGGTAACATATGTATGTTACCAAACTTTTTAGACTACCCAATATAGTAAAAAAAATAGGTAGAAAGGGGCACGCATATGCAATTTTATATCTACATATGTATGTGTATATGTACACAATTCACACTAAATTGGCTTTGTTATCTAAAAGCTGTCGCAATGTGTGACTTAAAAGCAATTATGAGGTCATGTTGCATTCTCAGGAACTTATCAAAGGCAACAATTGTAAGTTCGTGTGAAAAATTGCGAAGCCATCGACAGCACAACAAATAGATAGTAAAACGAAATTGCGCAGATTAGCGATTTCAGGGTTATTTGCACATAAAACTTGTATGCATACAAACACATACAAATGTAACTCACGTACATGTAGAGTTATAAGAGTGTAATAAAAGTGCGCTTTATTATTATTTATAATATATTTATGTTTTTACTCATTAATGCATATTATTAATCTGCCAATCCGCACTGTATGCACTTATCAACTTAATAGTGGTGTTTGTTCTGTTAATGACTGGCTGACTGGCTGACGGTACTGAACTGACGACGGCAGTGGAAAAATACAGTAATTTTCGCAATAAAAATTACATACGCACAAGATTTTGTGGCGCTCACCTTTTTCCACACTCTTCTGCGTATAGGAGGTGCGAACGTACTACCTGTTTAAAATTAATTCAACATTTCCTGCCAAACCTTGGCGCGCGCGTGCAGACACGCTAAATGCAACATTATATTTGTAAATGAGAAGTCAAGCAGACAATTGCCGATGATGTCATGAGCAACGTCTAAAAATAAACGCCCGAAAACGAAATGTAAATGCAAAAAGTTCAAAATTTGCCACTTGCAAAGCACTTCCGATCGTGTGAAGTGGCTTGACGTTTGCGAAATCGAAATTTGTGTAAAAATAAAGCAGGAATACAGACAGCTGTTTGTTGAGCAAATCCACAAGTGGTTATGTGAGTTTAACAACCTTAGCTGAATTTAAGCAACGTAGTAAATTATTAAAAAAAACAAAGGGAAAAGCAAAAACAGTCACACAGCCGATCAGCAAATATAAAAATACACATTGATACCGAAGCCAAAAGCAAATCGCCAACCCTCAAGGCAAAAAAAATTCATTGCGCAAATCAGCAGCAGCTTCCAAAAATAATGCGCGCAAAATATAATATTTACATATATGCAAATGAAAGCCACACGCATCTGCAATGCGCTTTAAATGTCTTAATAAAATAAAAAATTACAAAAAAAAAATTAAAAACAAAAATTAAAAATTAAAAAAAAATTAAAAATTAAAAAAAATTAAAAATTAAAAACAAATTTAAAAAAATATAAAAAAAAACAATTAAAAAAATATAAAAAAAAAACAATTAAAAAAATATAAAAAAAAACAATTAAAAAAATATTAAAAAAAAATTTGAAAAACAAAAACAAAAAATAAAAAAAAAAAAAAAAATATAAAACAAAAAAAAACAAAAAAAAACAAAAAAAATTTAAAAAAATAAAAAAGAAATAAAAAAAAATTTAAAAAAATTAAAAAAAAAATTAAAAAAAAATAAAAAAAATAAAAAAAATAAAAAAAATAAAAAAAAATTAAAAAAATTATTTAAAAAGAATAAAAAACAAAAAAAAAATTAAAAAAAAAAATATTAAAAAAATTATTTAAAAAAGAATAAAACAAAAAAACAATTATTTAAAAAAGAATAAAAAAGAATATAAATGTAAAACAAATAAAAAATGACAAACAAAAGTGCATGGGCGCATTTTATTGCGAGCTCAAATGGCAAATGCGCTATAAATAAACAAAGCGTTCGCAAATATAGAAGAGTTGCAAAGCTTTGCAGGTAAGCATTCAAACGCTTTCTTAAATGAAATCGCGTGATTGCTTAAACTCGTAAAAACAACCAATCGCATGTGACTCACACACACAAACGCACGCGATTGGCGAAACAGAATAATGTCGCTCATACGCCCTGTCGGCAGTTGGTTGCCCCGAAAAAGGAGAAGAAAATGGACAAAGAAAAAGCTATTTCAACCCGGCCATACAAATATAAAATACAAATCGATTAACTCAGACAAACATTATTTAAAAATAAAAAATAAAATTAATAACCTGTAACCATCACGACCTACACAGTCACAACAGCCGTCAGGCGGGCGCACTTGAGCAAGCGTGCAATAAAAATTAGTAATGACGTGCTGAAATTTTATCAACCACAAAGAAGCAGCGTCGTCGTCGAATGCGACACGTGTAGGCAAATATTTAAAAATAAGAGAAAATTCGAAAGCCGTCAGAGGCGAGTGGGTTGGGTGGTGTCTGCCGTGGCTCTGAACATCAAACACATGAAATGATGGAAAGTTTTTCCTAGAAACGTGCGCCTACGACAGGCAATGAAAAAGCTACTCCTTAAAACCATTTGCCATTCGGAGGCGGCATAAATCAGTAAGCCCCATCATTCAAAGAGCAACAGCAAGACACGCACACCACAAATAGGAGAAACACGCCCAAAAAATACCTAAAGATGCGACAATTTGGGAAATATCTGCATTAGGGTGTCCTCACCAAAAAAGCATTGCAGCCTTTGCATCCGAATCTGTTCATATTTTTGTTTTTCAAACTGCCTGCTAAGTGTCGTCAAAGCTACAAACATTTAGCACTACAGTTTTTGAAACAAATTTTGCATCATTCTTTTATTATTTTTAATTTTTATTTTTTTGTTACTAATTTAAACCAATTTTTTTTATTTGTTCATTTTTATTTTATTTTATTTTTTTTCATTTTATTTGTTTTTTCTATTTCTTTTATATTTTCTTTGTTTTTCTATTTAAATTTTTTTTTTTTTTGTATTTTTTAATTTCATTTTTTGTTTATTTTTTCTATTTTTCACTTCTTTTTTTACTTCTACATATTTTTTTACATCAATTTTTATATTATTTTTTTATTAAAATTTTTTTTTATTCTTATTATATTTTTATTATTATTTTTTATTTTTTTTATTATTATTTATTACTTTTTATTATTTTTTTAATTTTTATTATTATTTTTTATTTGTTTATTGTTTTTTTTATTTATAATTTTTTTATTTAAATTTTTTTTATTATCATTTATTTATTATTATTTTTTTATTATTATTATTATTTTTTTATTATTATTATTATTTTTTTATTATTATTATTATTTTTTTATTATTATTATTATTTTTTTATTATTATTATTATTTTTTTATTATTATTATTATTTTTTTATTATTATTATTATTTTTTTATTATTATTATTATTTTTTTATTATTATTATTATTTTTATTATTTATTTTTTTTAGTACTATTTTTTTATAATTATTTTTATAATTATTTTTATAATTATTTTTTTATTATTTTTTTTTATTTTTATTTTATTATTATTATTTTTCTATTATCATATTTTATTTTTGCCATTTCCGATTTTTTGCTAGTTTTTATTTCTTATTTTTTATTTCTTAATTTTTATTTTTTATTTCTTAATTTTTATTTCTCATCTCTTAATTTTTATTTTTTATTTCTTAATTCTTATTTTTATTTCTTAATTTTTATTTCTCATTTCTTAATTTTTATTTTTTATTTCTTAATTTTTATTTTCTTAATTTTTATTTTTCATTTCCTTAATTTTTAATTTTTATTATTTTTAAATTTTTTTATTTTTACTTTTTCATGTATTTTATTTTTTGTTTTCGTTTAATTATTTTTTTTTTGATGTTTGAATTTTTATATTTATATTTGTTTATTTTTTTATTATTTTTAAATTTTGAAAGTTTTTTATTCTTTTTATTCTTTTATTCTTTTTATTCTTTTATTCTTTTTATTCTTTTATTTCTTTTCTCTTTTTATTTTTTTGTTCTTTTAGTTTTTTATTCCCGTATTCTTCTATTTTTATAATTTTTATAATTTTTGTTTTTTATTTATTAGTACTTTTAATTTTTTTATTAGTTTTTACGTTTTATGTTACATTTTATTTTTATTTGTATTATTTTTTACTTTTATTATTTTTTAATTTTTTTACTCTTTGTTGTTTTGTTTTTAGTTCATAAATAATTTTTTTTTATTATTTCTTATAATTGTTTTTTTTTTTTTTTTTTTGACTATTTGACTATTTAATTTTGACTATGATTATACAACTGGCAATTTGATCTGGCTGCTTCGTAATTGTTAGATTAACCAAAAGCTGAGAAAGCGGAGCTTAATCTCTATAAATAATTTCGGACATTTGGCTACTTCGCCTAAATCTTATGAACAGCTTTCAGTTGGATCACTCATGTACGATTTTTTTCCGCATAAACGATCTTATTTTGATGTTCGGTTCCATTTTGTCAATCGTAGCTGGTGTATCAGCATAGACCAGTGCGAAGTAAGGGAACTATTGAATAAATTTGGCAGTTTTCAACCGATTAGAAACACATTTTTTTAATAGAATCACAAGCTTTGAAGTTATTTGTGAGTCTGGAATAGTCCTTCATACCGAAAGCATTCATTTACCATAGCAATGAGCTCTTATTTCAAAATTTTCCGCCTAGAGATTAGATTAAGCGCCTACTACTTCAGCAAAGACTTCTTAAGTTTCAACTACATAACTTGCAGAAGAATTGCAGTGGAACTTCAATTTTGACTTTTTCCTAGATATTTTTCTTTTTTTGTTTTTCTTTCATTGTTAACTTCAATATTCCAAATCATTCCCCAAATTACCAGAAAGTTCCACCTATAGAATTAGTCTCAGTTCGTTACCTTGTAATTAGCGTTTAGCTCAAGCTAACCATGGCCGTATCATAATCCATTCACATAAAAGCTCGCTCTTAATTAAGATCATCATAACCACATATTTGCTGAGTAGATATTATTATTTTTTGTTATTCAAATGCTTGAGAACAACAAAAGATTACTTTATTCATTTTCACAACACATACATACGGACATAGTCTGAATATTTGCGGTTGTGTAATATATAAATTATTAGTCAAGGCAAGGCAGAAGGCATATAAATTATATAAAATCAACAACAACTCGAAATGAGGCAAAACAAGTATCTAATCGCAAAGTATCATAACAAAAAGGCAAACAGAGAAACTTTTGAGTGTAGTTGTTCTTCAGGCGAAAAGATATACTTGCGGTAATAAAACGTTAAATATTCAGAGAGTAGAGCAACTGCCCGATTTTCGCTGTTCATAAAACACTTATTTGTCATAATTTTTTATAAAAACTCCAAGAGTTTACAGGGTGCTCCAAGAGTTTACAGAGTACTCCTTAACAAAAATATAAAAATATAGATGAAAGAATTTTGTTTTTTCAAAACATTTCGTCCATTTTATATGAAAATTATTTTCAAATCCACTGGAAATATTTGTTGTCACAAGCAATAATCGGCTAACTCGACTTAAGAAAGTATTGAGTTATATCATATAATGTTTTTCTAACAAAATTTTGTATTTTCGTAAAGTCCTAAACTCCATAAATAAGTTTTTTAAAAGTTAAATACATTGACTCAGCATATTGACTTCTATGAGTATAATACATATAGAGAGTGATGAAGTGCTTTTTCTCGAAAATATGATTCTCGACTTAGGCGGTTATTGCTTGTGACCACAGAATTACTGTTTTAGTTGAAATTGTGCTCAATCTTAATTCAATTGCATAAGTAGCCCTCATGACCTCATAAATACAGTATACAATACAGAAACATACTCCTCCTTGCCTCCTTAGATGTAAGGAACGTTTTCAAAAGCTTAAGATGGGCGGACATATTGGCCGCCTTAGAGCTCTAAGGTTCAAAATTCCGTCATACATTTAAGCGCTGTACATAATGAAGAATTACTTACAAGACCGCAAACTCGTCTATCAAACGCCAGAGGGTTCTGATTGCATAGACGTCACATCCGCAGCGGCACAAGGACCAATTCTCTGTCCAAACTTGTGGAACTTTAGTTATAACGAGATATTCAATATAGAAATGCCCGATAGTACCTTTCTAATCGGATACGAAGACTGCGATATCGTCAGTCATCACAGCACAAAACCTTGAAGAAGCTCGTAGAAAACTTAAGCAAGTAATGATACGAACACAAACGTGGCTAGATTCACGTAACCTCAAATTAGCCACAGAGGAATCGAAGCTAATACTTCTAACCATAAAGCACATCCCGTTAGAAAGTAGCATGCAAACTTGTTCAAATCCGCCAACCACAAAAACGGTTCTAAAGCCATAAGACAGACATAATACTGGAATCAAGACTAACCTTCTGGACCCATATAAAACACGCAGAAGAGAAAGCCGCTAAGACCTCATCCCTACTCAGTAAACTGATAGCAAATATAGACCCCCTATGGGGTACGCAAAGAAGCCAGATACCGTTC